>JACCGJ010014035.1:0-21875 GCA_013407085.1 Atriophallophorus winterbourni | reverse complement strand
TGATCTGATCCTAATGTTTAACATTATTGCATTACCCCCAGCCCTCCCCTTAATACACTATTCACACGAACAACCACAAGAACAGCCGGAGTCATGAGTACACAGTACTAATCCCGACTCGCGACTGAACTGTCGAAGATATTTTTATTCTGTACGTGTATGTTTCACTTGGACCTCCCTACCCTCGAATGTTGCACATGCACCCAACTTGGACATATTCAAATCCAGCTTAGACAAATTCCTGTCGACCCATCCGAACATTGAGACTATGTATTCCACAACCTAATCACTTTGAACTCATACATCAAATCATCTCGACCCCATGGACATACATGTGCCATTCCACTGAGTGAAAACAGTTTCTATCATTTGGATTTTCACCTGATTCCCGAACGGTTCAGTAAGCAAACAAATCCGTTTTTACTGAGATATGTTATTTGTAAATTTCTATATTTTTCTGTGGTTTTTGTAAAGCTATATGCTTTTTAGACCATTAAAATTGAATTGATCACTTCGGCAAAACTGGGAAAATTGATAAAAAGCTACATATGCCTAGTCGCACTTTCCACTTGCTGCCCGAAGAAAGCTCCAACGAGCGACTGGTTCTGAGAAGACTGCTGTGTTGGTTAAGAAACGGTCAGCATTCTTGAGGTTCGAAGGTATGCAAACAGATGAAAATTTACGACTTTTAAGAGCAGCTAGAAATAAGGTCCAACAGACTGCAAGGCGATGTGCAAATGACTATTGGACTGAAATTAGCCTCAGCATCCAAAAGGCTGTGGATACTGGAATTTTTCACGGTATGTATGATGGGATCAAGAGAGCCATTGGTCCAAACAAACTTCAAACGGCTCCCATTAAGTCTGTATCTGGTGACCCGATTGTGGACAAAACTCAGCAGATGAAAAGATGGGTATAGCACTTCTCCTCACTCTACTCGAGGGACAGTACGGTTTTACCGCATGTACTTGTTGAGCGGTTGCAGACTATTGAATATCTAGATACTCCCCCTAATCTTGATTTGCTCAATAGGGCAATCGACCGCTTAGCGAATGGGAAGGCCCCTGGTGACGACGGAATTCCACCAGATCTCATCAAATGATGTAGAGCAGCATTATTACAACCTCTTCACCATTTTCTTCTTCAGTGCTGGCAGGAGTAGTGTGTCCAACATGAGATGCGAGACACAAAGATCATCACGCTATTTAAGAATAAGGGAGATAGAGACGACTGCAACAATTACAGAGGAATCTCCCTCTGAATTTTGTAGGCAAATTGTTTGCTAAAGTCCTACAGGTCCGGCTGCAACTTTTAGCTGATAGAATTTACTCCGAATCTCAATGTGGCTTCCGCAAGGGAAGATCAACCTGAGACAACTTCAAGAAAAGTGTCGGGAACAGCGTGTCATTATACGCTTTTTTATTGATTTAACAAAGGCATTCGACCACGTCAGCAGGGTGGGTCTTTTCAAAATGCTTGATTTGATAGGCTGCACCCCAAGACTGCTAAAGCTCGTTATTTCGTTTCACTCAGACATGAAGGGCTCAGTCCATTTTAACGGCTTCAGCTCAGAAGCCTTTGAAATTCGCCGAGACGTCAAACAAGGGTGTGTTCGTGCTCCCACGTTGTTCGGCATTTTCTTTGCTCTGCTTCTGAAGCACGCTTTCAGGACAAGGACAGAAGGCATTTACCTACGCACACGAAGTGATGGCACTCGAATTCTATTACAACGTGATCGCTTCGTCCGATTGGCGGTTCATAAAAGATATTCTTTACAGCTGTGGGATCTGATGTAGGTATTAGGTCCATGGTAGACGGTCGGCCTGATCCCTTATACGAGTAAATCCAAAAACGTGGTTATAAATGGGTGCGTAATCCAAGAGGGCTCAAAGTTCATATTCAAGTATCTCTGATGGATGATCATCCCGGCAATCAACCTGGGGAAAGTTGAAATCCCACATTATCAATATTTTGTGTATTGTACCGCAAAGCATTAATCACTTTATTGTTTAGGTCGAGAGTTGCTGTTGGAGAACGATAGATCACTCCGATAATGCATTAGTCTCTTGAAGTAAGAGTCAGAGAACACCAAAGTTTGTCAGTTATATCAAGAGTCTGGTGGTTCATAGTTCTACAAATAAACGATTGCTTGAAGTAGAGTGCTGGTCCTCAACCATCACCTAAACGGTCACAACGGAATAGAGACATGCTGGTCAAAGAGAGTTCATTTTCAGACAATGAGGCATGGAACCACGTTTCTGTTATTGCAACTATGTCTGGCGCCGTTTCATTACAAATCTCGAACTATTCGATTACTTTGTTGATAAGGCTGTTTGCGTTTGTATACACGCACTTAATCGTAATTTTTGTGAGTAGTGACCGGGTGAAAATTGAAGTTGTCGTTCCGAATTCTCTGGAGTCGGATTTAACAAGTAGTGATGAATCATGTTGTATGGTTAAACAGTGTGATGCCGGATCCCCCTGATTAGTCAGTACCTGGGATGATAAAACATATGAACTTTTTATTTGTCGCCGACCGCTTGAATCGACAATTAGGTTTCGGTGTGAATTGCTCGGTCAGACTCGATTTGAGCCGGACCTACGACGTTTTTTCGATGTAATGATTTCTTCCATTTGGATGGAAATGCAGCTATCCGCTGTCTCCAGACGGGGTAGTGTTTGACTTATGAGAGTGGGTTTGAGTGGGCTAAGTCTAACATCCGTTAATGATATTCGTTTTCCTTTTTTCCATCCCGACCTTACTATTTCGGACATGGAACTGGTCAAGAAGGTAATCTTCAGGGATTTCGGTCCAGCCCCTTTATATTTTTGCAAAAAAAGAACTCGAAAAATGTCCACAACAACGGCATTAGATATATCAAAGAACAAGCAATGTAGCGCCATTGCTTGACAGTGTGTTTTTGTGGGCGAATTCCAAATATTATCCTCGGTTATAATTCCTACCCGCTTCAAGGCGATTTCTTAAAAAAACTCAAACTTTCTAAAAGACGCGAACAAAACACATGATCCTTTTGACTGTAATTTGTTCTGTTTTTGTTGAATGTTTTTCTAGCATAAGTCTAAAGCTAAAATTTCGAAATGATGAGTGCAAACATCACGAAACCTGTCGTGGGGTGTGATGGAAATGCATGCAAATGAGGTTTACCGTTCATGGTCATGGGTTCAAACAGTCTACATGGGTGTGGGCTCATGTGATTGAACAGGTTGGTCGTACCAACCCAACATAACAGTGGCATACAAGCGCAACTTGTTTACCATTCCTCCACTGTTTCAAGCGCATTCGGATCCTGATTCCACTGTCCCTACCTGATGCGTGAAAACAGCACGACACCCCTCGGGGTGTGTGTGATGAAAATGCATGCAAATGAGCTTTTTTGTTGATGATCATTGATTTAAACCAAGTCTACATGAGTGTGTGCTCATGTGATTGAACAGGTTGGTCGTACCAACTTTAAACAAAAGTGGCATACAAGCGCTACTTGTTTACCATTCCTTCACTGTTTCAAGCACATGCGTATCTAGATTATACTGTCCCTACCTGATGAGTGCATGCAGCTCGAAACCCCTCGGGGTGTGTGTGTGTGATGAAAATGCATGCAAATGAGCTTTTTTGTTGATGATCATGGATTTAAACCAAGTCTACATGAGTGTGTGCTCATGTGATTGAACAGGTTGGTCTTACCAACCTAATCCAACAGTGGCATATAAGCGCAACGTGTTTTTCGTTTTTCCAATGTTACAAGCGAATGCCAATCCTGATCCACTGTAACTACCTGTTGAGTGTAAACAGCACTAAAACAACGCAGAGGTGTGACGGAATACATGCAAATGAGCTTTTTTATTCATGCTCAAATATTAAAACCCAGTCTACATGTGTGTGGGCTCATGTGATTGTACATGTCAGTCGCACCAACCTCAGCCATCAGTGACATATAATCGCAACTTGTTTACCATTCCTCCACTGTTTCAAGCACATGCGGATCCTGAAACGTTTGTCCCTACCTAATAAGTGCAAACAGAACGAAACCGATCGTGGTGTGTGTGTGTGATGGGAATGCATGCAAATTAGCTTTTTTGTTCATGGTCATGGATCAAACCCAGTCCACATGAATATGGGCTCATGCGATTGAACAGGTTGTTCGTACCAACCTGGCAAATCAGTGGCATACAATTGCAACTTGTTTACCGTTCTTCTACTGTTTCAACCGCATGCGAATCCTGAATCTAATGTCCCTAACTGATGAGTGCATGCAGCATGAATCCGCTCGTGGTGTGTGTGTGATGGGAATCTATTAAAATGAGCTTTTTAACTCATGGTCATGGGTTCAAACCCAGTCTACATGATTGAACAGGATGGTCGTACCAACCTTACCCAACAGTGGCATACAAGCGTAACTTGTTTACCATTCTTGCACTGTTTCAAGCGCAAGCGGATCCTGATACTTCTGTCCCTACATGATGAGTCCAAACTACACGAAACCGGTCTTGGGGTGAGTGTGTGATGGAATTGCATTCAACCGAGCATTTTTGTTCAATACAGGATCGTTGTTGCACAAATGAGCCAAATATTCAATAGGCCACTAAATGTGCAGCAATTATTTTACGAAATCCTGACAGAAAGATTCCTGTACAAACCAATTTAGCAATATGCAAGTGTAAAGCCCAAAAGAGAATATTCCAACGACAAGGGTTAAATTGTTTCATATTTGGGGTTACTTATGAGTAGCAGATCCTTCGAAATATTCAAGAATTATGCATTATGGCAACTTGTGATTGAGCGTACACGAAAATTCCAGTAACCGTATGTGTATGATCACACGACAACAGCATCTGTATGAATGATTAGGCATAGACGGCCTGTTCTTTCGTTTTGTTTATTTAACACCAGGATAGAATTCGAGGATAAATCCTCATTTGCAATTTGAAATTTAGCTTCCATGTGGGGACTAAGCTAAGTCCCACAAGTGGTGCAATGCAGCACCGGTAACTGTTTGGAATATTTTTCAACATTCCAATAACTGCACGATAGTTAATTTTTGATTGAAGCCTTTTATCAACGCTTTATCCGACCAACAGTTTTACCGTGCACAGTGATGATTTTGCGTTTGAACTGAAAAAATGCAGAGAATTTGTGTGAGTTTCAAGCGCATGCGGATCTTCATCTTACTGTCCATACCTGATCAGTGCAAACAGCACGAAACTGGTCTTGGGGTGTGTGATGGAAATGCATGATAAATAATAGTTTGGTTCATGGTTATGGGTTTAACCCCATTAAACGTGATTGAACAGGTTGCTCGTACCAGCCTTATAGAACAGTGGCATACAAGCGCTCCTTGTTTACCATTCCTCCACTGTTTCAAGCGCATGCGGATCCTAATCTTACTGTCCATACCTGATCAGTGCAAACAGCACGAAACTGGTCTTGGGGTGTGTGATGGAAATGCATGATAAAGAACATTTTGTTTCATGGTTATGGGTTTAACCCTATTAAACATGTGTTTGGACACATGTCATTGAACAGGTTGGTCGTACCAGCCTTATCCAACAGTGGCATACAAGCGCCACTTGTTTACCACTCCTCACTGTTTCAAGCGCATGCGGATCCCGATCCTACTGTCCCTACCTGATGAGTGCAAACAGAACGAAACCGGTCGTGGGGTGTATGTAATGGAAATGCATGCAAATGAATAGTTTGGTTAATATTGATATCTGTTTCAACCTAGCTGTGTTGTGCGTCTGATGTTAGCGCTTTAAACCAAAATATGCAACCTTGGCGCCTCCCTACCAGAACGCGCACATCTTAACCGCCTTTTATCAACGCTTTATCCGACCAACAGTTTTACCGTGCATAGTGATGCTTTTTGCGTGTTGTGTTTGAACCAAAAGAATGCAGAGCAATGTGTGTGTGTCACGTAATTTCTCGCCTCACGGATTGCACAATACATATCGATTTCGGACACAATAAACACTCCACGAAAACACATCAGTCCTGTGCCGGAATTGATGTGAACTAAGTGCAAAATAAGGATGAACAACAGTGGTCAGCACTTTTTGTGCGATTTTCAGGAGAGGTCACATAAAAACAGGTGTTCAGTAATGTATTAGGTAGTCTTTAATAGTGTAATTCAAATGCAAAATCAGTCGAATTTTCTTACCTGTGCACCTCACAAATTTGGGATCACTGTTTGTCAAGAGTGCTGTAACCTCTGTGGGTGTTGAAACTTTAGGTTCACTTTCCGATTCGCTCTCCGCTTTGATGCCACGGCCTCCAATTACGGACACGTTTCGGATCAATCACGAGTATCATCAGCGCACTGAATGTCGCATCAGAGCTTTGAAGCCTTCGCCCAGCTGGTATATCGCATATGGTCTACAGATCATGTTCATCCTACTACGAGAACGCCACTTACGGTGGATAGGTCAGCCTCGAAATAAACGCAGCAAACGCCGAGGCATTTTAGACCCTTACACCACGGGTCCAGCAACTGAGTGTCAAGGGATGTCCGATCGAACATCTGCCAGTCTTTAAATGCCTGAGTTCAAGTATGTTACCCAATGGTCAGACGAAAGATGAACTGAAGCTAATGGTTGATCAAATGCGCAATGCGATCAGCCTCAAAAGTTAAACACGTGTATATCTTGCAGCGACCGTCTTGTACTGTTTTTTGCAGTCTATGACTGTGCGGCACTTTGCCTGGATCAAGCTTTCATACCATACCATACTGTTTTTATGTAAGACGTGGCCGCTGAGGTCACAAGATATGCAATCATTAAAAGTGTTCGACCATTGGTGACTCAGGTTAATCTTGGGCAAACAATATACTGGCCGACTATCCAACACTGCAGTTCGGGTGCGATTCAACGGAATACTTCCTTTTTCCGTTCACACCCAATGGCAAAGACTGCACTGGTTTGTCCAGGTCCTCCGAAAGGCAAACTTAGCGATCACGAAACTCGTCCTTGACCTTAAACCCGTTCGTACCTGGCGTCGGTGAACGTGAAGACCTGGTTGTCAACTGTGAAAGAGGAATGCGTTTGAAGGTGGGAACGCAAATTGATCGCGATCTGCAGCGATCTCGCCTTCAATCGACGCGCATGAGCTGGCGTGATCAGAAAAATCAGAAAATCAATGAAGCTGGATAATCCTCACATGTGTAAGGCCTGGGCAACCTGACAGTATCTTAGCCCACGTGCAGTCTCTGACTGTACGGCACTTTGCCTGGATCAGGCTTGTGCTTTCATACCATACCTCCCATGGAGCCAGCTTCACAAAAGTAAAGGTAAGTCATTGCAGAAGCTGAAGCGTGCTCGCGTCTGTAGCTACTACATGTGGAAAGCAAGTTAGCACAGAGTAACCTGTGAGGTATAATAATATCGCACCCCCATCGCTAGCGTACTCCAAGTCATGTGTTGCATAAAATGCGCCTCAACATCGTTTGTTGTGCTTAGTCTTCTATGGATTCCGTAGGACAAGCCCTTCCGCGTCGTTTTGGATTTTTTCATGGTTGTACGGCAGTTCGCATTCAGTACATGCGACCGGCATATCGCTGTCCCCGATAACGGTGCTCATTTGAAGCTGAGGCATAGAGTAAAGACTGATACACCCTGTCGTCATAGCACAAATCCCTATGCGAGTTTCATGCTACTTTATTCCAGCTATTCTATTTCTTCCGTCATATCTACCTAGGCTTTGGCAACCTGACAGTATCTTAGCCCACGTGCGGCAATTTGCCTGGATCAGGCTTGTGCTTTCACATCAAATTACCTTCCAGCTAGCGGTTTATCGAAGACCTAGCCTCGAATCCACCAATGTGTCTCCATCCCAAGAAAAGTGATCAAACAGACAGCAATGATTTCTCAAATACGAGAAAGCCTTGTGTTTCGATCGATAAAACAATGTAGCGGAATGACTCGTATTCATTCCGGTGTACAAATAGCAAGTAACGTTGTCATACAAAAAAGAAAATCTTTCACGGAGAGAGAAAAACACGTCAGTAGACGCGAGCGTGTGAAAAAACGCAGAGCAAGTACAACGGGAGAAAGAGACAAACACACAAATAAAAATCTGCGGGGAAAACAATGCCAGCGATGCGCGCCCGCGCAAAGGGAAAACACAGATTTGTTTTCTCGGTGAGAGAAAACCAGGTTGGAATGCGTTAGTTGTGGACGGGAAAACCGGTGGTGGTGGTGGTTAGATCAGCGCGCATACGCGTTTTTGCCTCCGTCTAGCGGACAGCGCCGCCCTCGTGGCTGTCTCGAACACATCGCGGACACCTTCTTTGGTCTTCGCGGAACATTCGACGTACGAATGAGCATCTGTGGTTGTCGGGAAGGTGTTTTGGGTTGAATGAAATGTTTGTTGTGAATGGAAAGGGTTTAAATGAAACAGGTCGTTAGTGCAGAGGGACAATAGGGTTAAGTATAATATTTTGAACTCGGATCAACCGGTATATGCGCCAAACGGTGGATGGTTATGACTACCGAAGATAGAATTACCTCAAGAGAAAGCACAGAACCGCCATACAAGTGTGGCATGTAGGAGCTTACTGAGAAGCTAAAGGTTGTCATAGCCGGGGGTGGCAGTGGGGATAAGCTCCCACTGTTTATAAAATGCTCCCATATGGCATGCGTCTCAAATAGCCTCTGACAACCAAGTCCAGCTTCTGGCCTGCACGAGTGGCTCTCCGAGCCCGGCGGAACTGCTTCTACCAACAGGAGAAGGGGCGAGGGCGAGTGACTGGCGCCTGAAAACCAGTTTGCTTCGGGCAGATGTAGCTCGTTAGCCCGGGAGGGCATTTCATATAAGGGAAGGAAAACCCTGATTTTAAACCTCCGCTGCCTTGTGGGATACCCGATCGCGGGAAAGGCTTCGGGAGAAAACCCTGAGGAAAAACCTGGAACAGAGTCTGGTAGACCACCTCTTTCTGGCAACTCCCTGCTGCCTTGCAGGTCGCACTTGGTTGTGCAAAGGCTAGAGAAGCTGACTCGAACAAACGCTGAGTGGTGATGGGGACGCCGCTTTGTACCCAAATTCCCAAGAATCTTCTTTGAAGCCGACTCATCCTCCAGGAGGAGATAGTCGCACAAAGTATGTAAGTAGTAATGAATCTAGAGGCGTAAGCATGGATGCATTTGGTTTAATTGTTTGTATGAAATCACAAGCAATGAGTCATAGACACTGCCGCACAGTCATTGATTCCATGTAGACTGGCATTGCAAGGTCCGTGCATTGCATACATTTCCAGCGCGAACACCCCACGACCGCTTTCCTGCTCTTTGCACTCATCAGGTAAGGACGATACGATCGGCATCCGCGTGTCTTGAAACACTGGAGCAACTACTGCATGTGCATCTTGATCAATTTGTCGTTAATTAATGAGTAAACAGCATGAAACCGGTCATGGGGTGAGTGACGGAAACGCATGCAAATACGCATTATTTTATTCAAACAAAACCAAATTTAGTTGACGCATTTATCAGTTCAGCTAAGTCAGATTATGTATGCATGCATATATGTATATATGCGTATGTATGTATCCATGTATGTATGTATTTTTGTATGTATGTATGTATGTATGCATGCATGTATGTATGCATGTATGTATGTATCTATGTATGCATGCATGCATGAATGTATCTATGTATGCATGCATGCATGAATATATTTATGTATGTATGAATGTATGTATGTAGGCCTGAGCAACCTGACAGTCTCTTAGCCCACGTGCAGTCTGTGACTGCGCGGCACTTTACCTGGATCAGGCTCGCGCTTTCATAGATACATACATACATACACACATACATGTATGTAATAGGAAGCAGGTTAATTATTGAGAAAGGAAAAGTCAATCGTGTACCCCATGACGAATTTAGGCACTAAAAACGCTTGATAAGACGCAGAAAACTGACATTGGGACAGATCGCACTTGCGATACAACGACGTTTGCAAAAAGATATGAAAGCACTTGACATTGACGCCATTCTTTGGGAGGAACTTACTCCTAATCGCTCAGTGTAAAGTGTCATTTCTAAGTTGGGGTAGCAGATACTGCTCTGGGCTTCTGAACGTACACGTGACATCGATTGACCGAGTACTGCCTATCGCTGTGGGAAATTGTCACTCCGGAATCGGAGTGTTTAGTCATTCGAAACGCCGTGGCGCGTGAAAGCATCGTGGGGCATATCTATGGTCGACATCGAACTAGTGAGCTCAAAAAAACAACTCTTCTAGAGACTCATGTCCCTTCCTCACTGATTTAAGCATTTAATTTTGTCATGCTTGTGACAGTCAAACATTCGGTAAGTTTTACCAGTGTTGCTGGTGATGATTCTTTTGCTATCTTTTAGGCGCTTCCGCCCAAGGATCAGTCAGTATTTCGAGAATATTGTTAGTAATATTTATCTGCAGGGAACGTTTTGCAGATAGAATGCAGTTTGTCAAGTTACATGCCAAATTTTTACGGCCAGTTGGGTTTTAAAATAGTTTATCGGCGGTAAAAGGTTACGTTGCGCTGAGACTGGAACCGTTGCGCTGAGACTGGACCTTGACGTGGTACAGCGGCTTGCGTGCCTCGATGATCCATTGAGCTATACTGGGTGATGTTTTCGTGGCATCTTCAGAGTTACTTATACCAGGTTGGTCAATGGTGAGAGACCAGACAAACACAGTCTCCTTGTTCCTCGTGGACATTGTATACCAGGAGAGGCGTATGAATCTGCAAGGATCACCGGCTCGACTGGTTTGGGATGATGTCGGGAGTCCCTGCTTGGTCTCTACCTCGCGAATGGCTTGTGAACTGTACCTACAGTATCCGGCCCCGATAGGTGCGATCCTTAATCTCGCTCCGCTGCCTTTCGGGCCAAAGGCTTGAGGTGGGAGTCCTCAAGATCAACTCCTCTACTTCGGCCTGGGCAACCGGGTAGTATCACGCCCACACCCAAAAGGGTGGCACTTTTCATTTTTAAATGATTGTGTAAATATAATAATAAAAGGGTACGTTTTGGTTGAATCATTTGTGTGTGAATTGATGAATGAATAAGTGATAGATAAAACGGATGTACATAAAAACGGATCGATATAAATACACGCAGGGAAAACAGATATATGTATGAAAGCAAAACACTGATCCCGGCAAAGTGCTGCACAATCGTAGACAGACATACAGGAAGATAGATAGATAGATAGATAGATAGATAGATAGATAGATAGATAGATAGATGTGATAGATAGATAGATAGATAGATAGATAGATAGATAGATAGATAGATAGATAGATAGATAGATAGATAGATAGATAGATAGATAGATGTGATAGATAGATAGATAGATAGATAGATGTGATAGATAGATATATAGATAGATAAATAGATAGATAGATAGATAGATAGATAGATAGTTAGATAGATAGATAGATGTGATAGATAGATAGATAGATAGATAGATAGATAGATAGATAGATAGATAGATGTGATAGATAGATGTGATAGATAGATAGATAGATAGATAGATAGATAGATAGATAGATAGATAGATAGATAGATAGATAGATAGATAGGATGGGATAGATAGTAAAAACTATGCTGGAATACTTTACTTACTCATTTCCACACGCATTTTCTCTATTTGATCAGGGGTAACCATTGGTTTGATCTTGGACTGAGCAGCGGGGTCGGATCTCAAATCTTTTTTGGTACCGACAAGGATCACAGGCACGTTCGGACAGAAGTGCTGCACTTCCTTGAACCACTTGTCCTTAACGTTCTCTAAGCTATCCGGACTACGAGGATTCATGTAGAAAAGAGTGAAGCGTAAATATATATAAATATGGAGGCAAATGTATTCCTATTAATCAAGTACATCCCTACATTGATTACTAGTACTAATGTATCATTGTTGTATGATGAATAAATGAGCTAAAGTAGTGAGTGAAGATATACTGTGATGAAGCGTCTAGACAGGCATTCGATGTATTTACGTAAAAATCACAAGCCTGATCCAGGCAAAGTGCCGCACATTCATAGACTGCACGTGGGATAATACACTGTCAGGTTGCCAAGGCCTAAACGGATATAAGGGGAAATGACAGTGAGACTCCGGCGTGTTTCCACATGCCACTAGATAATGGACGGGATTATATTACTAGACTCTTGAGGCTCCGACTCAATCAGAGATTTACAGTGTAGTTCGGAGCCTTAAGCGCCATCGGGCATCAGGTGCTGATGCTTTGCTTCCGTCATTGTTCAAAGATGGCGGTTTCGCTTTAGTTCGCGAACTTCAAGCGCTGTTCGCCAACATATGGGCTGAGGAACGCGTTCCGATCCCTTGGAGAGAATCAATAATTGCTCCTATTTTCAAAAAGGGACGGCGCGATTCCTGTGAAAATCATCGGGGTATCAGTCTCATTTCAGTAGCTCCTAAAATACTGGCGTCCATTCTGCTTCACCGATTGAGTACCAAACGGGAAGAGCAAATCCGTGAGGAGCAAAACTGGGTTTCGTGCCGGCCGAGGGTGCATAGATCAAATTTTCACACTCCGTCAGTTACTGGAGCAACGCCACACTTTTCGTAAACCAACTATCGTGGTATTCCTTGACATCCGAGCGGCATTCGATTCAATCGATCGTGAAAGTCTTTGGAACTGTCTACTGAGACATGGAGTGCCCGAGAAGTATGTTTGGATCTTGAAAGCATTATATTGCCAAACTTCGGGCAGGGTTCGAGCGTACGGACAATTGTCGTCCTCGTTCAATATCTCCAGCGGGGTGCGGCAGGGCTGCCCTATCTCGCCGTTCCTTTTTAACTTCGCGATCGACGATGTCCTGAGAAAAGCTTTAGCTGGCCTGGTGGGCACAGGTGTTGAACTTCTGCCGGGTGAGCGAGCGACCGATCTAGAGTATGCCGATGACATCGCACTTCTGGGAGACGACCCTCATATAATGCAACAAGCCCTGGACCGCCTGGCACTTGAAGCTTCAAGGTATGGCATGTGCTTTGCGCCTAACAAGTGTAAAACACTTACCCAGGATTGGAGCGGCTCTCTTCCAAACCTAACTGTGTGCGATGTCAATCTTGAATTGGTCGACAGCTTTGTTTACCTTGGCAGTTGTATCTCCGCTGGAGGTTGTGTCGAGGACGAGATCTCACATCGTGTTCGCAAAGCGGGTGCAGCGTTTGCTAACCTTCGCCACCTGTGGCGTCGACGCGATGTTTCACTCCATACTAAAGGCCGAGTGTACAACGCAGTGGTGCGTGCTACACTCCTTTATGGCTGCGAAACCTGGTCTATCCGAGCGGAAGATGTCCGTCGGCTTTCTGTTTTTGATACCCGTTGCCTGCGTAGAATTGCTCGCATTCGGTGGCAGCATCGTGTTACAAATATAGATGTCTGCAAGCGGGTGTTAGGACCAGGTGGCCGCGGACTGAGAGAAATGCTGATGCTTGCTCGCTTGCGATGGTTGGGACATGTATTAAGAATGCCTACTCACCGTTTACCGTACCGCGCCTTATTCGCAGAGCCTGACAGAAGCTGGAAGAAAAGATCGGGTGGCCAGTCCATGACGTGGCGCGTTGGGATGAAGAAACTCACCGTAGCGCTAGGCTCAGTTGGGCGTATTCGTTTGCCTGGGTGGGGTCCAAAAGCTCCACCTAATAGTTGGCTGGAAACCTTACGCGATATGGCTACAAACCGAAGTCAGTGGCGCCAGTGTATTTTATTATGTGTGTCATAATTTTTTATTCGGTATTATTTTACATACAAAAAACAAAAACAAAACAAAAAACCCGAAAAATCGCATGCAGTGAAACTACAAAAACAAGCTGCTTTTTGTGCATTTGCTTTTGCGTATTCCGCTTGCCTGCTTTCCCTTTTCCACGCGCTTGCTTATCTGCTTTTCCTGCTTCATATTGCTTGGCACTTTGTCTGGCTCCAGACTTGTGCTTCATGATGATGATGATGATGATGATGATGACTAGACTTCAATAGTTTCATGTTTTCCAGGTCGGTGAATAAAGAACGCAGTGACTTATCAGGCTATCAAAAATTTATATAAGCAGTAAAAACAATGCTTGAATGTTTTACTTACTAATCTTTTCCAGAAACCTATAAATCACCGCGTTTCTTTTCATCGATCTGGATAACAGTAAACTATTGCAATCTTGTAATGTAATCCTGTCAATTATCTGGCGACATGCGGAAACACACCGGAGTGTCACTGCCATTTCCCATTTCTTTTATCTGTTTAGTCCTTGGCAACCTGACAGTGTATTAGCCCACTTGCAGTCTATGCCTGCAAAGTATCACGATAAAGCGTTCAAGACTAAAGTAATGTGTTGCTCACATCCCCATCCTTTACACACCACTACCGGTTTCTGGCTGTTTGCCGTCGTCAGGTGGAGACATGCGTCTCAAATAGCCTCTGACAACCAAGTCCAGCTTCTGGCCTGCACGAGTGGCTCTCAGGGCCCGGCGGAACTGCTTCTACCAACAGGAGAAGGGGCGAGGGCGAGTGACTGGCGCCTGAAAACCAGTTTGCTTCGGGCAGATGTAGCTCGTTAGCCGGGGAGGGCATTTCATCTAAGGGAAGGAAAATCCTGATTTTAAACCTCCGCTGCCTTGTGGGATACCCGATCGCGGGAAAGGCTTCGGGAGAAAACACTGAGGAAAAACCTGGAACAGAGTCTGGTAGACAACTTCTTTCTGGCAACTCCCTGCTGCCTTGCAGGTCGCACTTGGTTGTGCAAAGGATAGAGAAGCTGACTCGAACAAACGCCGAGTGGTGCTGGGGACGCCGCTTTGTACCCAAATTCCCAAGAATCTTCTTTGAAGCCGACTCATCCTCCAGGAGGAGATAGTCGCACAAAGTAAGTCAGGTAGGTGGTGGACAGTAAGAATGAGTTTTCAGTGAGCTTTAAACAGTGGATTAAGGTAAACAAGGTTATACTTGTATGCCAACTGTTATATAGGGTTCGTACAACGACCACGATGTTCAGACACAGAATCACAAAGTGATTCTTGGTCCAAGCACTCGAGGCGCTTATGGATGACCAAAGTAGTGTTGCTCACATCCCCATCTCTCACACACCACTACCATTACAGCCAGAAACCGGTAGTGGTGTGTAAGGGATGGGGATGTGAGCAACACATTACTTTGGTCATCCATAAGCGCCTCGAGTGCTTGACCAAGAATCACTTTGTGATTCTGTGTCTGAACATCGTGGTTCGTTGTACGAACCCTATATAACAGTTGGCATACAAGTATACCCTCGTTCAAGACTATGTTTATAAAAAGTGCTTGCATCGTTTTAAAGGATGAGTCGGCTTCAATGACGAGTCTTTGGAATTTGGCTACAAAGCGGCGTCCCCAGCACCACTCGGTGTTTGTTCGAGTCAGCTTCTCTAGCGATTGCTCAACCAAGTGCGACCTGCAAGGCAGCAGGGAGTTGCCAGAAAGAAGTGGTGTGCATCAACTAACCGTCTACGAGATTCTACTCTAGATTTTTCTTAATGGTTTCCTCACGAAACCTGTCCTGCGATCGGGTAACCAGCTAAACAGTTGAGGTTTAAAATCAGGGTTTTCCTTCTCTTAGATGAAATTCTCTCCCAGGCTAACGAGCTCAATTTGCCCGAAGCAAACTGGTTTTCATCATCACCATCATGAAGCACAAGTCTGGAGCCAGACAAAGTGCCAAGCAATATGAAGCAGGAAAAGCAAATAAGCAAGCGCGTGAAAAAGGGAAAGCAGACAAGCGGAATAAGCAAAAGCAAATGCACAAAAAGCAGCTTGTTTTTGTATGCGATTTTGTGATTTATTTTGTTTTTTTAAACAATACCGGATAAAAATTATGACACATAATAAAATACATTGTCGCGACTGACTTCGGTTTGCAGCCATATCTCGTAAGGTTTCCGGCCAACTATGCATGAAAGCACAAGCCTGGTCCAGGCAAAGTGCCGTACAGTCAGAGACTGCACGTGGGCTAAGATACTGTCAGGTTGCCCAGGCCTAGACAGATATGAGAAAGAAAACAGAAATAGTAGTGAGACTCCAGCCTGTTTCAGCATGCAGCTCACCACCGATGGCCATTCAATTTAGCACGGTGTTAGCCGCACAGCACATAAGTTCTGTACGATTGCACACCCGGCCAACTATTAGGTGGAGCAAACGAATACGCCTAACTGAGACTAGCGCTATGGTGCGTTTCTTCATCCCAACGCGCCACGCCATGGACTGGTCACCTGATCGTTTTTCCCAGCTTCTACCAGGCTCTGTGAATAAGATACGGTAGAAGAAGAAGAAGAAATTGACTTTATTCGTACACACGAATTTTCAGCTGTTACAATAATTTCACCACAAATTTAAAAAAATGATAAACATGTCCCGACATCGAGTTACAATTTGTCGACTTAACGATTTTTCTTGCCCGTCTTAAATGATTGACATACGATCCAGTTTACTAGCAAAAGTTTTTGGGTCAAACGTTTCACTGCAAGTCCCGGTATCTCGTGCTTCGTTCTAAAGTGCACGTCCAAATTTGCCCTCAGTTGATCCGAAAATATTTGATGCATTTTACCCTTGGAGAAATTAATTGTATGCACGGCCGATTTGAAGGCCCCGCAAAACAGTAGAAGCAGTTCCGCCGGGGTCAGTGAGCCACTCGTGCAGGCCAGAAGATGGACTTGGTTGTCAGAGACTATTTGAGACGCGCGCCATATGGGGGCATTTTCTAGACAGTGGGAGCTTATTCCCACTGCCACCCCCGGGCTATAACAACCTTTGGATCAGGCTTTTAATTTCATATGGTATGAAAGCACAAGCCTGATCTAGGCAAAGTGCCGCACAATCAGAGACTGCACGTGGGTTAAGATACTGCCAGGTTGCCCAGGCCTAGACATATATGGGGGAGGAATAACAATAGAAATGGTAGTGGGACTCCAGTGTTTCATCATGCAGCTCATTAGCGTTGGCCAATCAATTTTGCACGATCTTAGCTGCAGAACACAGAAATGCTGCACGATCGCACATCCGTGCACATAAATATTGATCGATTTCCTAACGACCTTAGGTGCTTTAACCATTTTAACAGTTTTGTGTTAACCAGACCTAGATAGCGGCATGTCTAAAATGCCTAACTCGATATGAGTCATGGGCTGACGACTTAGATTGTCAGCACAAGAGTGCCAACGGCTAAGCTTTTATGTTCATGATATCAACGACTTTTCGATTCCTGTAATCGATGTTTTAGCATAGTTTGAAGTCGAAAGATTAGCTAAATGTTCTGTTTCAATTGCAAATCACTCTTATTCGCGTAGTGTTTAAGGGTTATACGTACTTCCCTCGCGTTAGATTTTATCTTTACAGTGATGGTTAACTCGTGATTTAAATATGATTAATGGTAAGAAGAGTCTAACGGACGACGACTAGCTACTCCTGCAGTATACAAAAAATTATCATTATTGTTAAATCATAAGCCTGGTGATGACAGGCGACGTTGCACGTGGACTGAGATACTGTCAGGTTGCCAAGGCCTTTATAGAAATAAAAATAATGGAAGGGAGATGGTGGTGACACTCCTGGGTTCTTCCGCATGCAGTATACTACTGCACGATAACGTATCGGTGCAACTGCACGTTTACCTCACAGAACGATAGCTACATCACTGTGCTGAATCTCTCATTAAGAACAGCAGAGGACAAAATCATAATAACATCGAGAACGAACGGATTAGCAAAAAGCGCATTTGATGAAAGCGAAGGAATTCCTTTTCGGTATTTCTCATCAAGCTTTACAGTACATGCGTAAGAAAATAGAAATAGATGTCACGTGCTGTCACTTAAAAGTGTTTGGCCTTTTACTAATGAAGGGGAAACAAACGGACGCCCAACATTTGTGGGCAAACGTTTTCTTCGGTACTGTTGGCGAGGTTCTTATTTTCGGCGCATGTACTATAAAACTCGATAAGAAATACCGAAAAAGAATTCCTTCGCTTTCATCAAATATTTCGCTGAAAATATAGGAATTTTTAGTAAATTTAGGACGCTCTTTTAATGCCTAAAATTTTAAGAGGATAAGGGGAAGTAGACGTAGCGCAGCATAGCTTCGGTTCGACGATTTTAATAATCATTCTCATCCGTTCAAAACACTTAATTTTTATATTCGCTGCTACTGATAATACATGAGCTTATATTCATTTATTTAGTGGTCATTAAATACAGAGCAATACACGTATAAAAATAATCGATAATTGGTTGCGTATGGGTTTTAAAGTTTACGAGTGTCGTTCCTGAGCTGTGCTTGTTTTGTTAACAGGACAGAATTAGCTTAAAACTTAAAATGTGTCTTAAATCAAAAAACAACATCTATTAACCCATTCAGAGTGAAGCCATTCTGATAACTCACTTATCAACCGCAAAACAAATGAGAATGACGTCTGTATCCGGGTACGACAAGGGTCGAAGTCGGTCGTAATCCTCTTGCCCGGCTGTGTCCCACAAAGCCAATTCGACTTGTTTCCCGTCTACTTCGAGATCAGCCACATAGTTTTCAAATACGGTTGGCACGTAGACCTCGGGAAATTGATCTTTACTAAAAACGATCAGCAAGCATGTTTTTCCGCAAGCACCATCGCCCACGACGACTAACTTCTTGCGCAAAGTTGCCATCTCAATTGCCGTTGAACACAGAATCGGATTGTGATCATTGTTGAGACACGCACATAGACAGGCGTCCGTTTGTGATTAGCCAATAGAATTTTCGTGTGATTATATGACCTTAATTAGTTTAACCAATCAGAATAGCCTAAATTTGTCCGCATCATCCGATCGGCCTTGGCATCCGAAAATGTGTTAATGGTGGCGACAGTCGCCATTGCCTCACATGATTGGCCTAAATTTAATGCTCGTTAAGGTCAGGCGTTTCGGCCGTCTAATACAAAGTTTATAATTTTTTAAAGCATTTTTCGTGTTCAATTCTACGGGGCTCATTGAAGCTGTTGTGGTAATTTTCTAACAGCAGTTTGTGCCAATTTTATGCCTGGGTATCTTTAGGGATAACCACTAAGCACATGTTCAAAAATGTACCAACGTAGCGGGGTTTGAATCTTGGAAATAATTATGCAAACACCACATGATACACAAATTTTTCACCGTTGTAAATCGCTATCCAGTTTAAAAACATCGAGCAATTTAGGTATATATAAAAAACAGTTATTGATCAAGGCATGCAAGAAGTTTCGGAAAATTAGGATGAAATGAAACAACAGTAATTTCAAAGGGTTAAACTAGAAAATCCTCGAAATTACTGTTTAATCGAATGACGCCTTGGAATTACAAAACGAAACAACTTCGGTACATCTCAAACTTGTGTTCATTAATCTGGATAGTGAACGCCGCGAAGTATTTCACAGTAGTCTGCTGACTATATGGAACTATATCAATTATTAAGGCGGTACCATATCCTACAACCTAACTTGTACTCATCATCTCAAATATATACTAGAGTACATATGGTATCTTTTTGACACTTTTCGTTTTCGTTATCTAGGTGTGAAGTCTAAGATAATTTCACACTTCATATTCTCTTATGCATTATCTCATATTTTTTACTGCTCACATGCGATATTCTTTACACTGCTTTCAAAATTTCAGTTCAGTTTGCATGGGACAGTAAGTTGCTAACGAACCAATCAAGCATCTAGAAATTCTTTCCGTGGAAAGCTGAAATGAAGCACCCGTAAAGTGAACCTTACGACCAGAACGTTTTTGTCCATTGTTGGAGACATGAAGGTATAGGGGGTTTAACAGGGGATCAGGAATACCGGTGGGGTCAAATGAACAGCACGAAGAAGCGTTTTCATCTCTGTTTGACTCGGGGAGATTATTATCTCGGGCATTTTCGTTTGCTTCCTATGCAGGTTCTACAATAATGAACGGCACTCACAAATGCAAATGTAAAAAAGAATGGGCGTGTTAACGAGTCGTGATAGATCGTGAGGATTTCATGACGCTGAAAGGCGACTGACACACTACGGAACTGTGAGATCTAATGATGAATCAGAAGCTGTCAGGAATTCGCCAGGTAGGTTGCGTGTACTGACAGTAGACCATCTAAGTAGTGGAACAACCTAGGTCTTCTTTCACGGTGGTACGAATACCAAGAAGCACCACGGGTAATATCGTAGACAAAAGCTCTAAATTCTCATGGCTTTGAACTAGCGGTGGAATCTCTCTACTAAGCCGTTTGAAGAAGGGTGGTAGGCTGAACTCTGTATGCACTTGGTACCGAGCGTTTGATTCAGTTCCCGAAAAAGCGTTGACTGAAATTGGGAACCACCGTTAGTGGTGATGATGTTCGGTACGCCAACGTTGCTGATTCAATGCTGAACGAAGGCGTTCACAACTCTTTCCGCACTGATAAAAGAGATGGGTGTATCCGATGGACAACAGGTGAAACTATCGATACACATCAATTCAATATGTATGACCAACCATCGGAAACCGCTATTGGACCGACGAGATCCAAGTGCACATGCGAAAAAAGATCGCTTTTATGCAGAAAATTACCTGACTGACTGATAGTGTGCCGTTGTACTTTGTTCCATGGACATTGAAGGCAACTTGTACAATATAACTGAATGTCTTTGTGCATGTCTCTTGATTAACTCGCATGTCGGGCTGCAAAAATCCATGCACACAAGATTCAAGATTCAAGCTGTAGACAAAGGTCTCACCATACACGCTGGCTAGCTTGATATGTCCAAAGCATTTGATCTTGTCAACCACAGTCTGTTACTCCAAAAAAATGGAGCAATGTGGCATAAAGGGTTCATTACTAGCCTGGTTTGAGGATTATCTCCGCGACCGTGTCATTCACGTAAGGGTTGATGTTGCTTTATCACGACCCATTGCAGTAACGAGTGGAGTGCCGCAGGGATCAGTGCTTGGACCAATTTTTTCCTGATCTATGTAAACGACCTTAGAGCCTGCTGTTGCATACTGGTCGTGCGGTTAGTATTTTTGTTGCTCTGACACTTTTGCCCGTTTCTTCGCCGAATCAACTCGGATTTTAACCGTTCAAAAATTTTTCCTATACATTGACGAGAGCCATCGGAATTTATACGTTTTGATCTGGTCCGTCGATTAACAGCAAAGTTACCGTTTCAACGTTAACTTTTCAATTTGCTGACGCGTGCAAACTTTCTCCTACCGTTAACTGTCGTGGCGTTTTTGCTTTCATTGCAAAGACCACTTCAAACTACTTAATTTGATACGTCATTCTGTGTTCTACTTTGTGTGGTTATCGAGCTATCACGGATTATTTGTACAATGACAAAATCAAGAATTCAAACCAAACTAAATCGACCAGTCGACCGAAAATCCACTCAACCGGTCACCCCACTCTAGCCTTCAACGTGCAGCCGAGTCACGCGATCCAACACGCAGACGAAAAAATCGATCGATCAATGTGTGCATACGAGTGTTGTTCCCCCGACAGCGAAAACAAGCCACCTTGACCTCTGCGCCAAGTACCTGGACCCGGTAAGCGGTGATAGTGCTTTGGTAAAATGTACCTTTTGTAACTTATATGTGCACGTGGCCTGTGATAAGACTTTAACTGATGAATGTGTGCGCATCGTGAATGATGAAAATCTCCCGACGGTTTGCTATTTCTGTAACGCCTGTAGCGATTCAATCGTGAATGGTGATCGCAAGCGTACAAAATCTTCCGCTGGAAACGAGGCTAACACAATTGAGAATAGATTGTCGATAATGGAAAAGGAACTAGATAGTTTGAAGATTACCCTACAACCAATAATCACATCTAAATCTTTTGAATTGCATACTCGATTACGCTCGACC
>JACCGJ010014034.1:0-100803 GCA_013407085.1 Atriophallophorus winterbourni | reverse complement strand
GGATCGATAACTGCAACAGGATACGGACCCCCATATCGTTTCAGATGTCGAAAAGGCTTTAGCGTTTCTCAAACTCTTTCAGTCAGTCCAGAGAATTGACCGCCAAATAGACCCGCCTATCACACCAGTCTCTGTTAAATCGGATGTCATTGCTGCACTCAAGGTACTATATTTCACTAATGAGGAGATTAGAATTCAGCTTGCAGCAACTAACCCACATAAGTCTGCAGGCCCAGACGGTATCCACTGTCAGTTTATTAGAAACTTGGCGCACGTACTAGCTGAGAGCGTGGGTCGTCTTTTTAACGCATCGCTGGTGCATGGAGTTATTCCGATTGATTGGAAGCTAGCCGATGTTATACCGATACACAAAAGCGGCAGTCGTTCATCTGTCTGTAACTAAAGACCGGTAAGCCTTACTGTCATCCTGTGTAAGATCTTAGAGAGGCTGATCAGAGATCAGATCTGCAGGCACTCAGTTGAGTTTAAGTTGCTAGACTCTGCTCAACATGGCTTCCTTAAAGGAAAGTCGTGCCTAACAAACCTCTTGGGCTTTCTAAACGAGGTCACCAGAAAATTGGATAAGGGCCAACAGGTTGAGGTTTTCTACTTGGACTTCTGCAAGGCTTTCGACTCAGTGAACCATAGACTGCTCGCTACCAAACTGGGCTATATGGGTATCGTTGGTCCTCTAAGGAACTGGATAGTAGGCTTCTTAAGCAACAGGTACTTTCGTGTCAGGGTGGGCAGTACGTACTCACCGAAAGTAAGGGTTACAAGTGGAGTTCCGCAGGGATCTGTACTCGGGCCGCTACTTTTCCTTATCTTCATCGATGACTTGGCAGCGTCGCTTAAGTGTCCCTGCTACATTTTTGCGGATGATGTCAAGTTTATTGGATCACCGAACGAACGTGATTTTATTGACGATATTGAAAAGGTTATCAAGTGGTCTGTTATATGGGATCTACCAGTTAACTTCTCAAAAATCTATCTCTTGTCGAAAGTCGGCAAGAAGCTGGCGGTAGCTGGCACACATGGTACACTTGTGATAACTGGGGTGCCGAGAGTACGCGACTTAGGTATAGAGATTTCTGCGGACTTCAAATGGGCTGATTAATGTGCAGCAGCTGCACATCGTGCTAGGAGCGCGCTGTTTCGCCTTCGATCAGTTTTATCCTGCAGGTCCCCGGAGGTTTTCATACCGATATACACGGCTGTCGTTAGACCTCATCTCGAGTACTGCATTCAAGCTTGGTCACCTTATCTTGAAAAAGATATTGCAAGGCTTGAGGGTGTTCAGCGCCTTGCTACTCGCATGATCGAAGGGCAATCAGGTAGATCTTACGAGCAAAGACTATTAAGTCTAGGGCTCTTTTCACTGAAAAGAAGGCGGCTGCGTGGGGATCTGATAGAAACCTTCCAGATCATGGCCGGTTTTAGTACTATTCAACCAGGTGAAATGTATGTTCTCGCACCCAATGTGGGTACTCGAGGTCACCCTCTGAAACTGGCCAAACAACATGTCAAGTCTAATGCTCGTAAGCACTTCTTCAGTGAAAGAGTAGTAAGCTACTGGAACTGCATACCTGAAGATGTCGTGAACTCTAACTCTGTAATGTGTTTCAAGAATAGACTTGATGCCGTATGGAGCTCATTATTTCCTGCATTTTGCCCCTAATTGAGTAATGATATTGTATTTACCTGGTCTTTGAAATGCATTAATGTCTCCTCACCTTTGGTGAGGGGAGTTTTTTGCTCTACATTCCAGGTAACCATCCTACCAGAAGAAATCTGTGAACCTATTTTGTTTTGAAGTGGTGGGCGCTCTTTTTGGCATACCACCGGAAGAAATCTGGACGCTCGATTGGCGACTGCCACATATCGTCCTGTGCAAACTGAACTGAACTGAACTGAACTGAACTGAACTTCAAGGTCAACGTTGAAGTGTGCACTTTATGAAACCTTCGATTGTAGCGTTCGAGATAAAGCTTCACTTCACAACAAGCACAATGATAGCACATACACACAATGAGAACACTGAAAGTCGGAACACAAAGTTGTTTAGATTAGTGTATAATAAAATGCATATGGAAATAGCTATATTTGCACAGCTGGTTGACTGGATTTTTGTTGATAGTTCCTGTGGTTGATGCGCAGCCGGGTTTCTGGATGATTGCACACAGTTTCTTGCGTAGTTGCAGAGCCAGTTGGCTGAAAGACGATGGCTGCCGTAGCGGCAGCTAGTGGCGGCAAAAGGGAGATAAACCTCCTAACACCTCTCATTTGAACTTCTTATCAATAATACCGCTGACTTATATCCAGCTGCATTGATTTAACCTTCTTTTTCTGACACGATCAGTCCATCTCCTTAGCGTGAAATTGTCTATTGTACGTGATTTTTGAAGAGGTTCAAGTGTCTTGGGTCTAGGGTGGTGATCTAAGGTATCCAGCAAGATGTTATAAGTTAGGTTATAATCTTGATTGCTGGTTTCTGAAACCGAGAATGGGCGCAGTTGGTTTGCGGGGCGAATCTAGATGCCGGATTGAACATTAACCTCTTAGACGTCTTGTCCCTCACAGCGTAGGCTTCGTCTTATAATCCACTTTTGGGCACCGGATCGATAGCTTTTGACAAACAGATTGGAAGCACGGGTGACTGCTCGATTGCGACGATTGAACTATTATTCTATACATCTATAATTAATATGCGTACCGCGAGGTGGTAGGCGAATACTGTCTATTGGAAGACGGTTTTTTTAGTGGATGATATCTGCTGGTGAGTTACCTTTAGACAATTTGGGATTTGGGGTGGCTCTGTGCTTCAGCAGGAAGGATTGAATGATTTCTATTGTAATTCCCTCCCCTTTGATTTTTATAGCGATTTTTTAATGTATCTACAAAACTACTTGATTTTTCGACTGTGGTGGAATGGCGGTGAACCCAAGTGCTGTATGCTACTTTCGCAGAAATCTGAAAATTGTATATAGGTGAACGCACTTTTAATATCCGAGACGAGGATGTCCGGGACACCCAAACGAATGAAGAGGTCTTGAAGTTTAACAATAGTGGTTTGTGATGTTGTCCGATCCATGAGAAATATTTCTGGCCACTTACTGTAACCGTCGACCTGAATTTATGAGTCCCGAAAATCTTCATGTACCCCGATTTTCTCGAGTAGACTATGACTGTATTTCACTTTTGCGAGATGAATTTGCCGCCATTTAGCATTTTGAACTATCTGCTTATCCTTTACGGGCCAGTAGACATAACTGCGAACTAGTGACTTCATGCGGTTGAAGCCTGGATGTCCAGCATGAAATTAATCGAAGACGTTCTTTTGCCTGGCAAGGATTACAATGACATGTTCTGCAACCAGAATGCACCCATCAATCTCTGATAAAGAATAACCCTGTTGGATAAATGATTTTTGATGTATGTCACATATTGGTGGCCATCGGGCGTTATGAAAGTGGATAACTTGCTGAAGCAATAGATCTCGAGCCGTGAAATCACGAACCATGGAAGACGAATTTTAGTAGTAAGAACAGAGTGTATATCATTTTCAAAATAGTTTTCGACGCGATGACAGAAACTCCACGGTTTTGGTGCTGAGAATCAATGAGTCTCGATAATGCATCGGCTTGTTCGATGGCGTCGATAAATCGAATTTTTATGCTAAAATTATAGCCGAGAAGCTTAATTGCCAAGCGCCGTAGGTGGTATGTAATGTTCAGTGGAATTCGTTTTTTGGGCAGTCAACGCTCACGAGAGGTTTTTGGTGAGTGATGTAATGATCTCAAACGATAAGGAGAATAGTGAGAAGACAAAGGCCTTGAATGATGGCTTTATCGAACTTAGAACAAGAGTATAGGCTGAAAAACAAAGAAAGAGTTTAGTGGGGTACAATAACGTGTACAAACAAACATACTACATTCTCCCCGGCACGAAAGAGTAAAGGTATTAAGGGGATTCGGATTTAGGTGGTGATGGTAAAAAATAATGATTGGACAGTATAGATGATTATATATGTTGTAATGGATTAAGCCTCGCGATTCCGAAGTCGGTAGGGGCACACATGAAAGCACAAGCCTGATCCAGGCAAAGTGCCGCACAGTCAGAGACTGCACGTGGGCTAAGATACTGTCATGTTGCACACACGTTGTTGCTCTATCGACATCTGATTCACATCCGGATGGGATTGTGTCGGATTCGATTCAGTTAGTTCTGCTTGACAAGGCAGACAGACACTACACAGCCGTCACCTGACAGTATCTTCGCCAACGTACAGTCTCTGACTGTGCGGCACTTTGCCTGGATCAGGCTTGTGCTCTCATACCATACCATACACAGCCGTCACGTCATTTTCTATCTGTTTGAACAATGTAGGATCATGTTCAGGTGAGGGAGTTGAGCGATTACCGAGGTATGGTATAATGGTATGAAATCACAAGCCTGATCCAGGCAAAGTGCCGCGAAAGATGCAAAATTTGGCGTGTGCTATTCACAGGGTCGCCAGAACTGATTCGACGTGGGCAAACTTTCGCGAATTGCGGAATCAAGTCACAAATCTCATCCGAGAGGACAAACAATATCACCAGCTTCATCTGGCGGTAAGAATGCAGCGAAATCCCAAACTGCTTTATCTAACTGTTAACAACACTACGAAGCTGAAACCCACTTTTTCCCGATCATGACAGATAACGGACTAACTGATTCTGTGCTGGAAACAGCTAACGCTCTCGCTAGTTTTATTCACGAGTTTTCACCCCCAATGATGACAGTATCTCAGCCCACGTGCGGTCTCGGACTGTGCGGCACTTTGCCTGAATCAGACTTGTGCTTTCACATCACAGCCCACGTACGGTCTATGACTGTACAGCACTGGTTGTATCAGGCTTGTGCATACATAAGGATGAATTACAATCACGGAAATGTCAACACCAATTGTGCCGGAGAATATATGCGATACATGCATCAATTCCGAAATAGTGCAGCACCACGCAAGTTGAATATCAACAAGTCCCTGGGAGCTGACGATATCACACCTGCAGTCCTAAAGTTATGTGGCAGTCAATTGTGCGAACCACTTTGTGATTTATTCAATCACTCCTTGAGGGAGGGTTTTTTACCTACTGACTGGAAGAGAGGAATCACAACACCCATCTACAAAGGTGGAACTCGTTCTGACCCAGCAAATTACCGCCCTGTTACACTCCTTACAGTGATCTCAAAAGTTATGGAGTGAATTGTGTGCGAAAAAATTGTCAGTCATCTCGAAGCCCAAAACTTGTTGTCCAGAGAGCAACATGGATTTTGGAAGTCTCGTTCTTGTTTGACTAACCTACTGGAGACACTGGATGACTGGACGCAGCAGTGGATGATGGTGGTTGCGTGCATGCGTGTTACTTGGACATATCGAAGGCGTTTGATCGCATCGACCATTCTATACTCCTGAGCAAGCTACACGATGTTGGTATTAATGGGAGCCTTCTTACCTGGCTGAAAAGTTACCTTCTTGATCGCAAGGCAATTGTACGTATCGATGGTGTGATGTCTGAGGAAATCAAAGCCACTAGCGGTGTTAAACAAGGTTCGGTACTTGAACCGGTTTTCTTTTTGGTCTGCATGAACGACCTTCCGAAACTAGTCACAGCCAAAATGGTTCTCTTTGCGGATGATGTTAAACTTTGGATGCGAATCACGCCAAGCCTGGACTGTTTGCGCTTAGAAAGCGATTTGGATATATTGAACAGCTGGTTAGAGCGAAACAAACTTCCATTCAACTTCAGAGATTGTAAAATGTTGCAAATAGGTAAAGATTTCCCATTCTTATACAACCTTGGATCGAAACAACTGGAGTGGACAACAAAAGAGAAGGACCTCGGTGTATGGATTAGTGGAAGTCTTAAGAATAGCCTGCAATACGAACCAGTGTACAACCAAGCTAGCCGCATGCTAGGTATGCTTCGGCGTATTTTTGGACGTTTTTCCCGTGAAACATTCCCCATGTTCATAAATACGTATATTAACCCAGTGATGGATTACTCAGTGCAAGCTTCGGCACCATGGCTACAAAAGGACATCAAGCTGCTCGAGAGGATTTATCACGGAGCAACTAAAATGGTTGACTGTCTCCACAACCTACCATATAAGGATCGACTAGTTCATCTTAAATTGGATACACGGCCTCGCAGACGGGTTTGATTTGATCTAATCCTAACTTATAATGAACTCAAAGATGCACCCTCTAAGACATTCATTTCGCCTCCGGTCAAGCCATGCCACACGTACTCACCCACTGGCATTTAAGATTCCAGATACTTACCGGAACTGCCGTCGTTTCTTCTATTTGGTGCGCGTTTGTTTCCTATGGAACAACCCTACCGTCAGCTGTTGTCCAATCATCTAATGAAACGATTTTCAGGACCAAATTGGATATATTTATGCGTAGTAATTCCACCCTACAACCCGTTTATATAACATGATCTTTAACCAAACGACTATTTTTTCCCATCATACCGAGACATTACATGACATTTTTTTCTAACTACAAAACTGTCAATCTTCCTAATGCCTCAATTTTATTTTTCATATATGTTCATTGTCCTTATACGAATATCCTGTGGTGTTGTAAAGCTGCGCGCATTTTATACCATAAAATCTTGAATCTTGAAAAAAACTCGATTGAATGCCATTTCACGGGCTCCTAACATATTGGTTTCCATCTTACTTCACGAGTCGAGAGCGAAACGGAGAGAACAGATCAGAGATGAACAGACTAATAACCTTTACAAAGTCGACGCAGCACGTCTTCTTGGCTGAGGTCCCCGAGATCAGATATTGCAGTGGTTAGTAACGCGTCAGGATATGTCCCACAACAGAGTTCAATGGCGATCTTACACAAAGCATCTTCTTGTAGTGTTTGCTTAACCTTCTATGTCGTAAAGTGGATTGACGAGGAAAGTTTGTATTCCTGCAAGACAGTGAAAGCCGCAAGGAGGCTGTCGTGCCGATGTTGCTCTACTCGTTGACGAAACTTGATCGAATGCATGTATGATTCGAGGTGTAGGCACCTCATCTCATTGTGTCTGTGTCTAATCTTTTAACGGTTCAGTAGTTTTAGGTCCCACCCTTCCCCATATCTATTTGGAATTTTTACTATGTGATGGTTGTATGGCAGTTAAGCACTTGGTACTTGTTACCGGTGTAATGCTGACAATGTTGATGATGGCATTCATTCATGCAAAAGTTCGCGGTTTGAGAATGTAAATTTTTGTTTCAGGATATGCTAAGCTTCGAAAAGGTTGTATTTGTTCGCGTAACATGCTGAATACTGGAGGATAAGGTTTAAAAACGGCATGGGTCAGAAAAATATTCGCGAGATGAACCAGAAGTAATTCATAGATTCAATGGTCCAAAAGGCAAATACTTTACAGTAATCATAGATTAAAAATGTAGCGAATGCATAACAACAACAAAGATGTTTTATCAGCACGGATAGTCAGCGTATGATTTACTTACCCACCGGCTGTATGCAGTGATTAAGGAGACCCGATTTTTCTCGCTCGACGGCGGATACATGATAAAGTTGGATTTGTTTGTGATTGTCTATACCTAGACCGGAGAGCAATTCAGGTTCTCAACCAAAGCATTTGGATAAAAGCCTTACCCTAAGCCAGTGGGTTGAGACTGTGTTCGTCTGACCTCTATGCATCGACATTCGTGGTATGATTGATTCTGCTTGTGGCCGAAGGCCACACCCCAGTATCGCTCGATGGGTCGTAGAGGTTAACAATCAATCGAACCAAATTTAGATCCAGTATTATTGAGGCCCATTGCGTGATAGTCAGAGCATACAGCGCAATCGTTCTGTTTCTCTGTGTTGTGCAGCTAACACTGTACTGAAGTGATTTGCCACAACTAGTGAACTGTATGCGAAAATACACTGTTTTCTCACTGTCATTTCTGTTTTCATTTCTCATATATGTCTAGGCCTAGGCTACCTGACAATATCGTAGTCCACTTTCAGTTTGTCTGTATGCACTTTGCCTTGATCAGGCTTGTGACTTCATACATGCCTACACACAGAGCTCACAGAACTGCAACTTTTCGTAAGTGTTATTATCAACTTCTTGATTGGAGTGTTGTTTTTTCTATGGGAAGATTTCAAAGGATCATCTGTTCATCTTCCAAGTTTGTCGTTCAGTTCTATGCAGTTTTTTAACTTGGAAAAGAAGAAGAAAATGGCTTGATTCGTATATATGCTTTGTATGCAACTTACTTTTCACCTCACTATTTTGAAAACTAAATGTTATTGAAGTTTGTGGAATCCGAAGTTTCCGGATCGTAAAAGCATTTATTCATGTATTTTAAAATTAATTGTTGTTATCAGGCTGAATTTTACGATTTCATCTTTGCAGCATGCTATGCAAGCATTGTGATGCTTCAAAACACTCCTTCGGTTTCCAATGAAGATTATCTAGTGAAAAATGATATTCATCACCGCGCAGTAGTCGATGACCATGCTGTCCACACTTTATCCGACGAAGATGTGTCGGACGAGGACGCCTGGTGCCCCATTCCTGTACGAGGTGTGTTGAGTAAATGGACAAACTTGTTACGTGGATGGCAAGAACGTTATTTTGTGCTTTCCGACGGCACTTTGACTTACTATCGGAACGAAGACGAAATAAGCTTAGGGCCACGTGGTTCTGTGCGCATCCGTTCTGCCTTTGTGAAGTCACATGATTATGATGACTGTCGCTTTGAGGTAAGATTTTAATTTCGAATGCGTCCGCAAATAAAATGGTTGTTGTCAATTCAGGTGATGTATAGTTACGAATTGTGTTATTATGCTGTACTTGTGTTCTAAAGAGTCACCGCCATGTTACATTGACCGCTGCGACCGCCATTTTTTGAACTGTGATACATTCCCACTTCGCTCAGGACATCATTACGTTTCGATTGTATATTGATGTATAACGGTAACATAGTTATGAAAATATTATGCGTTTACGATAAGCCATAAGTTGTGCTTGTTATTCTGACGATTTTTGTTTGTCACGTTTTCTTGCTTTTGTGATGATGAGGATAATGACTGTGTTGACACGTGCATTTATTTGTAGTTGTAGTGAGAAGTGTACGGACTGTTCTCTCGTCTTCTCTTAGGTTCGTGTGGGTGATTTGATCTGGTATTTACGAGGCGTAAGCACGAGTCAACGTCAGCAATGGATTGCCGCTATTGAACGTCATCGTGTGGCAGAATCTGGCTATGGTTCAGAGCGTACGTTAAATCGACCTAGCTCTTTGTTGTCTTTAAATTCTGGCCATAGTCCGAGTTTGTCATCCACATCCAGTTTCAAAAGAAGTCATCGGTTTCGTGAAAAACTGGCCGAAATGGAAACTTTCAAGTGAGTGACGACAACAACATTTTACGTCGTTATGTGGTGTGTGAGAATCGCCTTGTTGCTTGTACTTTGATAGCATATAAAGTATGTATGTATGAAATCACAATATTGATCCAGGCAAAGTGCTGCACAGTCATAAACCACCTTTGTGTCATGCTACCCATGCCTAAACGTATATGAAACGGTTAAATGTTAATTAGACTTCAACACTTGAAGGCGTCGCTTGAAGTTTAAGGTTTTGTAGAAAATTTACTGATAGATCTGATTAAACTACAAGAACTCCCAACCAAGTCCAGCTTCTGGCCTGCACGTTAGCATGGGGGGAATTTCATCTAAGGGAAGGAAAACCCTGATTCTTCAACCTCCGCTGCCTTGCGGGATACCCGATCGCGGGAAAGGCTTCGGGAGAAAACCCCGAGAAAAAAATCTGGAACAGAGTCGGGTAGACGGTTAGTTGATGCACACAAACTTTTTCTGGCAACTCCCTGCTGCCTTGCAGGTCGCACTCGGTTGTGCAAAGCCTAGAGTAGCTGACTCGAACAAACGCCGAGTGGAGCTAGGTTCGCCGCTTTGTACCCAAATTCCCAATCTTCATTGAAGCCGACTCATCCTCCAGGAGAAGATAGTCGCGCAAAGTAAAGTAAGTATCGACAAGAGCACGGAGGGAGATTCCGTTAATTTCAACAGTTGTGATATTGCGGGACAAGCAAGCAGGTGCTGCGGCAACAGACATAGATGATAAACCTGGCATCAACGCGCAGTTTGTATGGTAATTGAGTCTAGTTTTTGAACGGCACAAAGAATGCCCACTGCCTCTCGTGCAGGGCATTTGGAACGAGGATGTCGGGTATAACCATAAAAATAATAAGATTGCATGGATGGTGCTGAAACAAAGGTATGATTGCCACACCGATTGGACTTTGTTAAGGACTCTGCTGGTTTTTGTGGTGTGGATGGGATGGCTGAACATGAGAAGTATTTATTACCTTATATGACTGAGATTATATGTGAGCTAATTCAAGAGATCTCACAAGCCTGTGTACCCGTCTAGACTGTGTTCCGACTGTGCCAACAGTTTTTCGCGGATAGAAAAGGACTGAATTCCGTTTATCACAGCATCTCAGATACATCGTTTTGATATTCTACTGCAGTGACAGCTTTGAATTCACATTCCGTGGCCAAAGACTTTAGTTTTAGCACATACTGATCAGCGTTCTTGCGTTCACGTTTGCAAGAGATATCTAGCATAAATAATATTTTTCGCGCGGACATAAAGTTGACGCAACGCCTCTATTGCAGAATTGTAATCAGCACAGTCCGCAATATTATCATACACCAGCGGATCCTGGAAATAAATGAGCGTTTCGAAATTGTCAGATTTGGAAGGTTCTACAGAATTTAGTTAAGTATTAAATGTACGAAGCCTATGATTCCAGTGTTTGAGTGCATCTGGTGAGTTGAGATCAGCGTCGAAGAATCTTCGTCGTACTGTTGGATCCATCGTGTTCTTAAATAAGTAATGTTGTGGAATATGATCATAATTGAGTTCAAAAGGAAGTCAATTTTGTATAGAATAAGTAGCCCTTTACTTATCTAGAACAAGAGTACACGTGCCGAACCCGGCTGTTCTCGTCTGCCTCTAGGTCGAAAGTGGCTACAGAATTTTATTTCGTGTGCATTTTCACTCATAAATGCTTCTAGTTGGTTCGGTAGCTTTCTGTTGCACGTAAATAATCCTCGTTTTTATAGTTTGGCTTTGATGACCGAAGGTTTCTGACCAAATAATTAATACATCCACGGTACTTTTTAACACGCTTTATGGATTTAACAGCTATATAAATTTCGAAAACGAGATAAATGGAAGTTGTCCGTTCTGGATAACGTGGTTTGTCGCTTTTGAACACATTTGACGTGCTTACACCATAAAAATCCCGAGAGCAATTTCTTGCAACTCCACATGCGGGTTTCCATGTTCACTACTTCGAACCTTACGATTCAAGACAACGTTCATTTTTACAATCGTTCATTGCTGGTTGATCCAATCTAATCACCAGTGACTTTGATGTTTCGACTTGATTTACCATTTCCTTATGATTAAAAAATTCTCACAGATGTGCAATCTTTCAGTACTTTTGTGCTGCGCAGCTATCACCGTGCTTAATTGATTCGCCAACTTTAATGCGTTGCATGGCTAAACAAGGCGATATCTCACTGCTGTTTTTCATAACGAGTATTGCGTGTTTATGTAAGGAGATTTCAACTCGGTTTACCAGAACTACGGTAGCGTTTCATAATTTTTTGTCATATGTGGTGTCAGAGAGGCTTGTCTCTAAATTCCGATGGCAGATGCTATAGGGCTGCATTTCCCGCAGTTTTAATTTACGAATATAAAACCTGGACACTGAAAAAGATGAAATAAGACTTCCCCGGGTATCCGACAATCGCTCTCTCAGCACAATTGCTGGAGTTACTTGGCACCATTGGATACGTAACGCAACTATCCGCAATAGAATCTTTGGTAGCGACGTAGATATCGAAAAAAAGGTAACGTGCACAGACTTTGCTGGTTAGGCCAAGTATTGCGAATGGGAAATCATCGTTTTCCTAACGGGGTTGTGTTAACCACTCCTAACTTGGAATGGCATCGTTGGAGGGATGACCAGTCTCTGATTTGCCTCAAGCAAATGCAAGCCGGCACGTCAAGCTGTTAAACTAGGTGCAGTTAGGGCGACCCATTCGAATATGGGTTGTTGTTGGCCTCCTTCTGTCGATGTCGACCATGGATGTACATCACAAACGCGTGAATGTTCAAGTTTTGCAGCTTTTTGAGTGACTAAACAGTCCGATTCGGGAGGAACAATCTCTCCCACAGCGCTGGCAATGATAGTCAGAACTCGGTTGTAAGAATATGGGTAAAGCCGTTGGAATTCGCGTTCTTCAACAAGAAATCAGTTGATACCTTCTCTCTCTCGCCATTTTGTTTCCTATATATGCGCTTTCTTAATACTCTCGGCAACTTGTTTCCTATTTTCGATTCATAATACCGTCGGCGATAAACTTTGACTTTTATTCACTTCAATTTGCGTTCTGGCAAGACTCAATTGGAAAACATCAATCTTTCTCGAATCGATATTCCAATTAATCATTACTTGTTATACCACCAGCTTGCCGTCAGGTTCAAACTTGTATTGACGTTTTAGATTGGTTGATGGCTGAGGTTTTGTTTTGTATTTGTTTGTCACAAATCATGCACATAATCGGAGAGAACAGTGTGCGCCTGTCATACGCGTTGTTGATTTCTGTTTTATAATCTATCTAGCATGTTTTTAAGCACGTGCGACTTATACCTATGCACTGAAATGGAAAATCATGTTTTAAATCTCAAATTCTAGGCTTTGGTTACACATTGCTTATTGTAACAAATTGTCGGTTGTTGATCACGGTCCACCTAGCCAAGCCTTCAATTGACACCTAGAATTGTTTTGACAACCTATGTTTCTCAATGTGAGCAGTGGCTCCATTGATCTATTAATTGCTTTAACATTAAGCTTTTTCGTGTGCCTATATGTTATGCACTCGGGGTTAACTGTTCCTATCACATTTTTCGCCAAGTGCGTATCCGGAACTTTTATTCGTCACGGACCTTACCGCCTCAGTTCTTTTCCACCCAGTCTACTTTTGCTGTAGCTCACAATTTTTCTGAGTAAGATGCACATGTTTGTTTTGAGCTTTTTCACTCGGAGCCGTCGTTCAGTCAACGTGCATTTTTACATGTTCTCCCCTGGTTAGCCGACTGAAGAAGGCAAACACCTCCATGGATTATTCTATTCAAGTACTTGGCAGTGATAATCTGTGGTGGCTGTTTTAGTTATTGTTGCACGAAGCCATCTCTACACACGTTGCGGCAGTGTGTGTCCTCGCACTGGTCATCTTCACCATTATTTTCAATTAGCTCTCAGCTGGACATCGCATATGCTTAATTGCCATTGCCATTCTTCGGTGTGTAGGTAGCGGCGATGAACTGCTACCTTAAATTCCGTAAACAATTTCGACAACCGAGTTACTTCGTACCAAAGTTTATCTGGCAGTACTATCTAATGCCGATCGTAAAAATCTATAGTCCATCTCTTCCATCATAATCCGGTTCGATTGTTACCGCTGTTTTAGTTTACGTAGTGTTTCGACATGTTTGATTCACTACAACTTGCCTTAGTACTGTTTTCTTTCTCATATCTGTCTAGGCCTGGGCAACCTGACAGTATCTTAGCCCACGTGCAGTCTCTGACTGTACGGCACTTTGCCTGGATCAGGCTTGTGCTCTCATACATACATACATTAGTACGATATTGCTAGCGCTGGTAGCCCATGTGGCTTCGACAACGACGTGATGCACCGATTATTTTACGCCCTTTTCATCTTCTAGTCATCAGCCGTTCTCTAGCCCATGGTTTCTTTCTGATCACTCTATAAAGATCGTTATGGCACGAATCGACGGCGTAGTGCTTATGTGTATATACCTTGTGCTTTGTACCCAGATTGCTTGCAACATATAATTGGCATTTAGAATATTGCCTTGTTCTAGCTTTGAAGCACGTCTTTTTTTAATAAACTTCGAAAATGGAATCACAACATCGTTGTAAATACTTCGCTTGACGTCGGCGGTGATAACCTGTTCACCCAAAGTTTCCAATGAATTATTGACCCAGTTCCCATTTCGCGTTCGTTTTACTATCGGCAACTTCTTTTTCACCAGCAATGTTTGATTAGGTTGATTGACGGGTTGTATTACTTAACTGGTGATATATTTGGATTATAACAATATTTTTCCTTTATTATGTCGAACCTGTATCGCTGTGGTTTCTCTGCCCCTATTTGCGAATCGATATGCTTTTTACTAGATTGCAGAACACAATGTATTTTATGGATCTATTCAAATGGCAACTTATTCGTTATTGTTTATCGAAAGTTACCATGGCATCACTGGATCGATGCCACTACCCTAGAATTTTTGTCTCCTCTGGTGGCATGATGTGTTAGCATGTTAGACTTTGACCCGAAGATCAACGTAGGCAATGCGAACGTTTTCGATCAGATGACTCGAGCATGCTTCTTATTTTTCACAGAGATTAATATCTTGTTTCGTTTGAACTCTGCTGTTTGAAGCTACTGCAAACCGAACGTTGAGACTAAAGTGATGTTGTCTCGTATGTGTGACCGCGGATCGATTTCTGTTTGCATAACATTCCTCGTGTATTGAACATAGAAGAAGAAGAAAAATGGCTTTATTCGAGTACACGAATTCTCACGGATGTGCAATCGTACAGTACTTTGTGCTGTGCGGCTAACACTGTGCTAAATTGATTGACCAGAGGTAATGAGCTGCATGCTGATACAAGCTGGAGTCTCACTACCATTTCCTGTTCCTTTTTCTTCCTCGTATCTGTCTAGGCCTGGGCAACCTGACAGTATCTTAGCCCACGTGCAGTTTCTAACTGTGCGGCACTTTGCCTGGATCAGGCTTGTTCTTTCATACATACATACATACACGAATTTTTAGCGATTATTGTGAATGAACAGGTTGATGAATACCGATCGCTACTTTTAGGCTTGGTTTTGCCAATATAATTGGGGACGCTGATTATTTCTTGTGTTGCTGCAATAGCCTCATCTACACGCCTCTATCTGTTTCGGGTTGTTCGTCCTTATCGGGTGGAGGTCGACCCGAGTGGAATATCTCGTTCTGTTTTCTTCGAATATATACCTGATTGAAAACCAACAGGCTGAAAGGATTCAGAAAAATGCCGTCGACCATTTACGGCGGTTGGGATGTGTTGTAAAATGCTTCCTTACTGACTTATTCTTAGAATTTGGTGGATGTTGGACGAAATGACCGTATGGCCACTAAACGATTTGGTGCAATCTGATAAGACAGCTGGTTGCATCACTATCCTCATCTGCAATTGCTTGTTTGCTTGGGTGGTGTTCAAACGATACGAATGACATGTGGTTGGAAACCTAGAATAATATGACTGATCGAAGTTAATGGCGTCATTACAGCTTATTGCTATATCATTGTATTGGAAATAAATAAACAAAGGTAAAACATAACATTGCAAATGTCGGTTCTAGTGCGTAATCACATGGGCTGAGCCTAAATTGATTGGCCGTCGGTAGTTTTCTGCATGCTGGAACAGACTGGAGTCTCACTACCATTTCTATTTTCTTTCTTATATCTGTCTAGGCCTGGGCAACCTGACAGTATCTTCACCCACGTGTAGTCTCTGACTGTACGGCACTTTGCCTGGATCAGGCTTGTGCTTTCATACCGTCTTCGTTATGAACCTTCGTAAAACGCAATAATATAGTCCGGGCTCATAATCTTACAACGATTTTTTTAGTTTTAATCACATCTGTATTCTTTTATGAATAGATGAGAGCATTGAAACTCAAACGGCGCTTTTATTTTCCCTCAGGGACATTTTATGCAAACAGGTTGATTCATTGCAGTCCTATTTCGACGCGTGTAGTACGCTGCTCGATCAAGCTGCTCCGGATCGCATCGAGGATTGGTTGAAAAGCGATGATCAAAGCCATTCAGAAGACTCGTCCGGAAATCGCGAACATCCCAAACCCTCCGGAATTTGGTTGAACGCAGAAACGGCGCGGCTGGATCAAGTTTCGGGCATTGGGAAGGTTGGTTTACTGGGTTTTACAATGCGCCTTGCTGAATCAAGGGGAACTAAGCTTCTTCTTGTTTTTATTACTTTGTTTTTTTCATTGGGGAATATTAATGAACTTTTTGTGCATACTAACAGATCTGTTAAACTCTCAGTATGGGTATGAAGAAGAAGAAGAATGACTTTATTCGTGTTCACGAATTTTCAGCAATAAACCAAACAAAATTTGTTTGATATTAATCCGTTAATATATAAAAGTTAAGCATGTTACAAATGCGGGGCCCGTGGAATGCAAGTGGTTTCTCGTTGAACCGAAAAAATGGTTGGTGATCATCACGGTCTTGCTTTCCGTTAGAAAACCACAATCTCAATATTACTGATCTAGATTTGTTCAAACTCTGGAGACACCAGTCCCTTCTTACCAGGGACTACTGTGAACCTTTAAAGTTTAGGATATACTACATCAACACAAGACTTTTCGTTTAGTGTGTGCACGCAACAGGAAAGCAAGTTCGGTTGGATTGAACTTGTTTTTTTAGATTCACACGATCATGCAAGTATTTTTGATGTCCAGAGTACCTTTCTCGGCGTCCGCTTTGTGTAATCATTCCTATTTTCATGGGCTACGTGACGTTCCACCGGATGAATTTATCCTATTCTGAATTCTGCTGCATAATCCCATACCGGCGATGTCACCCTGCTTTGCTACGGTCAATTCGCTCATTTATCTTGATTCGAACAACTCGCCAGTTTTTCGGCTGAAGTGAATTTTCTGTCCTTTTTCTGCTGGCACCTACCCATACTGTTTGGCCATATAAAACTTTTCTCTGAATGGCTATCAACAATCAAGTTTACCCAATCTACATTATTCATCTTGTTAGCCTGTTCATACGGGGGATTCGGTTTCCGCCGACATGGAAACTGCTGATCTACCTACCCCAACGGAAGCCACCCTATCCAGCAAAAATACGACTGTGTCTTCTGCTTCGACCGGGTTTTTCTCTCGATTTCTACCGTCCTTCCGAATCGGAGTCCCAAAAACAGCTAATATCCAATCGATGGAAGTAAGAATGCAAAAACAAGCGTACTTTTTCAATTCAATTACCGGTGTATTTTTGTTTGTTATCCAATTCATGCTCATCAGAGTTTCAGGGTTTTTTTTATATATTTTATCCGAGGAGTCAAGCGAAGCGATCAGATGGAGCTCCATTATGTATTCACTGGATGACCGACCGCTAAAATTCATGGTTACAATAAAGATTCCCCTTTGGTATTACAGTCTATATTCGTAATAAAATTGACATCTAAATCTTTTGAAACGGACCATTGTTCGCTTTACTCAATTTTTATGTGACTGCTGTCTGAATACACTCAAATCTCAGTACTATGCCACCCGTTGGGACCGAGCAAGAGTGGCATAGTAGCGAGAGTGGCATAGTAACGAGGTTTTGTAAAAACGGCTTTATTTTCTCAAGTCCATCATTTATTTGCTCAATCGATCACTCCAAAGCTCTCAGAAATCGTCGGCTGACGCATCTTCTTTCGTCGGATCTCGTTCATCTCGTTGTCTTGCCGATCACACGCCTGCATCAGTCTCGCCCAGGTTGAAGACTTCATCTGCAGAGAACAGCCTGAGTAAGGGCCAGAGAACCTGCTGCTGGCAATCAATAAGGGATTGAGAATCCACCGCTCCAGCTTCGCCCTGCACTGTCTTGAACGTGACGCCATTGCGTTTCTTGAAGCTGTCTAGCCAACCGTCGCTCGCCATGAAGTCTGGGATGTGCATCAGCTCGGCCAGTTTTATCGCCTTCTCCTTGATCAGATCGCCGCTGACATCAGAAGCTGTCCGCTTGCTTGCTTCAGCCACATCAGCACTTCCTCCTCAAACTTCGGGTCGTGAGACTGCGTCAGCTTCATGCGCTTCGATGGAACTCCAGCTTTGATTGCAGCTTCGATTGCATCCTTCTTGCTGAGAATGCCCTTCACGGTGGTCCTCTTAACTTCGACGCCCCATTTCTTGCTAATCTTTCTCGCCAACTTGGGCTGATTTAGCTCCTTCTTCTCAGCATCGACGATCTCGAACTTCTCCTTCAGCGTAAAGTCGGTTCGCTTGCGTTTCTGAGCCAACATTATGGGCTGAATAGTTTGAAAAATAACGATGTCACTGTTGTGAGTGTCTGTTTGTGCGCGCGCTTTCGTGGGTCTATCTATCGATACTTAAGGTCAAGAGTAGGACAGAGGCTTGTCGTTGTGCGTGAGGTGATTGGCTTGTTGTAGCTGTCGTCAGGTAGAAACATCGCGTGTTTGATCTTGAAACCGGCTGACTATATGCGTAAAATGCACAAAAATGCACTTTTAAATAGTCACAGAATAGTGGCATAGTAACGAGAGTAAGGAGTGGCATAGTAAATTTATTTTGTATTGAATTTTGTCGGGACCGAGCAAAAGTGGCATAGTAGCGAGAGTGGCATAGTAACGAGGTGGCATAGTACCGAGATTTGAGTGTATATGTATTGCTCAAATGATCATGGGTTGCGTGCGCAATCAGTCGCAATTATTCATTCAGTCGATTTGATCCACAATTCTTGGTACGTATCTCGTTCGACTCATTACTGTTGGGAGTTCAAGCTACCGCTTTTACATCAGGAAATCGTATGTTAAAGGAATTCGATGCTCGAAGTAGCGGTGCTGTCGCTCACATTTGACCAATTTCTGGTGTATGAACAAGGCTGGTGAGATTCTGCGTTATGAATGTTTTATTTTGGGGCTTCTCATTCAACGGGCAGCTCAAGAACCACTCGTATTTGCCATTTCGGTCTAGATGTTTGGTTCTTTATTCAATGATGACGGTATTATATCTGCTAATTCTAGCGGTATTTATCGCCAGCGTGCGCGGAAGATTGAGGCTGGTTGTGCTTGAATTCGAATCTCTCGATTCATCTGCTTTACGTTGACCGCGTTAACATGCTCAAGGTCAACAATATGTGCAGGAATTTGATGTAGTGACTCACGTGCAAAATGTTACGGTGTCTGCTACCTATTTAACTTTTATTTTGTGCGACTATCTCCTCCTGATTGATGAGTCAGCCTCAATTAAGGGTCTTGGGAATTTGCGTACAAAGCGGCGTCCCCAGCACCACGGCGTTTGTTCGAGTTAGCTTCTCTAGCCTTTGCACAAGCAAGTGCGACCTGCAAGGCACCAGGGAGTTGCTGGAAGAGGTGGTGTGTACCAACTAACCGTCTACGAGACTGCTGCAGATATTTCCTCAGGGTTTTCTCCCGAAGCCTTTCCCGCGATCGGGTATTCCGCAAGGCAGCGGAGGGTTAAAATCAGGGTTTCCCTTCCTTTAGATGAAATGCCCTTCCTGCTCTCGCCCCATGTCTTGTTGGTAGAAGCAGTTCCGCCGTGCTCGGGGAGCCACTCATGCAGGCCAGATGCTGGACTTGGTTGTCAGTGTCTATTTGAGACGCGGCATATGGAAGCATTTTAAAGACAGTGGGGCCTTATCCCCACTGCCACCCCCGGCAATGACAACTTTTGTCTGCTACTTGCAATTAGTCAATGTCTTAATCAGATAAATCGAAATTCCTGGTTCCTTCTTTCGAAAAATCAAGAGGGTTCGCTAATACCTTGGCTTTTTGTCACCGAGTTGTTGAGGTTTACTCGCCAAATCACAATCAAGTGTAACTCAGCATGAAGATGAGCGGATGTTAAACCCATTGACTTGGATCAATATCCGTGCTTGCATGCTGCATTTCCACTTTTTCAATATTTGGTGGTCTTGATCTTACTGTCCCTGCCTGATGAGTGCAAACAGCACGAAACCGTTCGTGGAGTGCGTATGTGTGTGATGGAAATACATGCAAATGAGCATTTTGTACATAAATATAGTTTAACATGCGCAAACCTCGTTTGTTGAATCATGTATTGCGAATGAAAGACCGTCGTTTGTTGTTCAACATTGCGTCATTTTTGTACGTCTTTCACGAGGAATCGCCATTCGTGTCTCCTTTTACTTCTCCAGGATTCTCAAGCGGTGACGAATAGTGTAGAACATTCTATTAATTCCGCACGACTAGCTGATCTGCATCGAATCCTCCAACAACATGGCATGCAAGCTCCCGATTTCAGAGGAGAAAGCCACATGTTCAAGGTATGTTTCATTCTACGAAATGCGAAATAACACAGAAGTGTAGCGCAAATGATCAGGTCTGGTTTTCATTTATTGGATATTACGAATACATTTCCTTGAGTTATTTTCATTTTATGCCCTACCGTGGTTTGTTATCGCGACACCTGGGTCCTTAGTAGTCCGGAATGTTGTAGCATCCACTTTGTCAATAAGTGTAATTTCTATCCACTGTGTGTGTAATTTGTGCGGCTTCCATAAGTATTTCACACAAAACGGGTTACGTTGTGTGCAGTTCGCTTAATTCTACCTATTCTTTAAACATCCATCTTTAATACGCTTCACATGAGAAGTATTGCAGTGCGTTTAATAGAAAACCTTAACCTGGCTGTGGTTCAGATGTCATTTCTCGTTTTCGAATGACCCATATGTGGGATATGGATTCACTTGAGCGCATATTTCTCTTTGCCCTACCTGTTCGCTAATCTGCACTAAATTTCGTCATTTCTACGGAAGTTCGTCTTGATTTTCACGCTGGATCCACACCTGGTCACCCGAACGTTTTCACTAGCTCTCATTTACTACAGATCAAATTAAATCAATCAATAACGTGTAATCAGGCTCCATCTGTACACGTGTGGTTGTTGGAACAACAACACGGTTGTACTTTAGCTGTAACGAACTATTAAATTGTAGTAATTTATAAATGTTCAAAAGCACGAACGAGGTGTCAGCCCCAGTGTCACAATGACATTCGTTTTGTTTGTACGGAGAGAAGTGTCGGCTTGCTTAAGCGGCCAGGTATTGAGGCTATAGTTTATTGTAAATTCCACCTCGGTCTCACAGGCATATCTCTCGTGATGAGTTTTCACCACAGCCATCTGTTTGCGTAATGTTTTGCCTGTGTGTTTGGTGCTTGTTTTCGGATAGATGAGTAACAGTTATCAGAAGGCTTTGTGGAAATGTGTTGGTTTTTGATCCTGTGATATGCTTCTCTCATTATCTACGACGTCCGTTTTAATCAATCTCGTGATTTATTCCAGTCCTTTTGTTGTTTTCCATTTTAGTCCATTTTTGTTCTGCATACTTCAAATATTGGGTGCTCTATATTGTTTTCGACATTTGACTTTGTGTTGTTACCTAATTTCTGCCCGGCAAGTGCGGTCACCGTTGTTCTCTGCGTTACATCGGTACTGTATGTATGAAAGCACAAGCCTGTAGCAGCGAGTGCTTAACTGACGTACATCTTTGGGAAAATAAAATACTAAATATCGGAAACAACGGGAGTTAAACAGCTGGAACAGTGTGTATGAAAGCACAACCTGATCCAGGCAAAGTGCCGCACAGTCAGAGACTGCACGTGGGCTAATGATACTGTCAGATTGTCCAGGCCTAGACAAATAAGGGGAAGGAAAATAGGAGTAACACTGAGACTCCAGCGTGTACTCGCATGCAGCTCACTACCGGTGGCAAATCCATTTAGCATGGAAGAGTGAGCACAGATAAACTACAGTACTTTGGTACTACGCAGCTTACTTACTTGCTTACTTTTGTGCCACTATCTCCTCCTGAAGGATCAGTCAGCTTAAATGAAGGGTCTTTGGAATTTGGGTACAAAACGGCTTCCACAGCACCACTCGCCGTTTGTTCGAGTTACCGTCTCTAGCGTTCGCACAACCAAGTGTGACGTACAAGGCAGCAAGAAGTTGGCAGAAAGAGGTGGTGCGCACCAACTAACCTGCTACGAGACTCTGGTCCAGATTTTTCCGCAGGGTTTTCTCCCGAAGCCTTTCCCACAACGGGGTATTCCGCAAGGCAGCGGAGGTTGAAGAATCAGGGTTTTCCTTCCCGTATATGAAATGCCTTCCCAGGCTAACGAGATCCATCTGCCCGAAGCAAACTGGTTTTCAGGCGCCAGTTACTCGCCCTCGCCCCTTCTCCTGTTGGTAGAAGAAGTTCCGCCGGGGTCAGGCAGCCACTTGTGCAACGTTGATTTGCCACTGGTGTTGATCGGATGGTGCTTGAGTCCACCACCCAGCGTAGCTCAACAAGTCATGAAGGCAAACAAATCGCACTACGTTAAGGTCTCGCCTCGGCGTTACTATTATATTCTAACTGCATAGTAGAGGCGAATACAAACATTCAGAAGTAGTTCTTGTTGGCCTCGAGATTTCGCGCGTTACCTCTACCGAAAACATTTCTTCATTGTTAATCAAAATCACTATTCACCGTCATCACATTCCACCTGAACTCATGTTTATCAAACTTATTCGTCCGTTCTAATTTTTTCCTTCTGATATTCATTAATGATTTTTGTGTTATGTGAATTAGTGTTTTTTTACTTCTTGTGTTCGTCACATTTAATTCTCACGTGCCACTCATTTCGTTTGACGCGCTTCAGCTAATTTTTTACCTCCACTAAAAATATGTGATTCCCACATTGATGCACGCCTCCGCGTCATCACAAACCGCAATTGGAGCGAAAAATCGCGTGATCGCTCCTTATGCGTATGCGGTTTACGAATTGCACATTGATTCCTCGGCACGTGTTAATCACGTTAATCCACCCTACTTGTACCGCTTGTATTTAAATAGGAGATATAAGTTGGTGATACATTACATTACAAAAGCGATCACAGTACGTAAACGGTTATAACATCGTATACAACATTCTGGTGATGTCACTATCAAATTAGACATTTAATGCGGCCTCGTGTATGGTATGGTATGAATGCACAAGCCTGATCCAGGCAAAGTGCCGCACAGTCAGAAACTGCACGTGGGCTAAGATACTGTCAGGGTGCCCAGGCCTAGAAAGATATGAGGGAGAAAAAAGAACAGGAAATGGTAGTTTGACTCCAGCCTCTTTCAGCATGTAGCTCACTACCGGTGACCAATCAATTTAGCACGGTGTTAGCCGCACTGCACGATTGCACATCCGTGCAGGCGGCCTCGTGTACAATGGGCAGAATATCTGTACGCCTCAGCTTTCCGCTCAGTTACGTAATAAGCGCTCGGTTTCATTATCCACTTCCGCTGTGCCCGCCGGTCGTTGATTTGTAGTGGCCAGCTCAACGATGTCTGCGCGATGTCCACAGAGCTGGTTATTTTACCCTATGACGCTAGTATTCCACGATCATCTTCTGATCAACGCAAATCGCTTTTGCGTTTGTTTCATCCAATTGGATTATCTGTTGGTTGATTGTGTTGGTGAATAACACACGGTTCAATGAAATTCAAGTTTGACTACCATTGATACTTAAACACTGCTTTCTGGCCAGGCCTCATGGTCCGCTAATTGCCGTTCACTTATCTTCTGGTTTGTTGTAGATGATGTATTTCGCACCATGTGAACAAAGCATGCTGTGCGAATCGAAGTTCTCGTCTACTCGCTACTTTATAAGTAGCTGAAGGGACTAAACTTAGCCCCAACTGATCGAACGGCGTATTGCCGCGAGGGTTATTACAACCCCAGGATAGTTCGAAGTAGAATACCATTCCGAAACGCTAAAACTGTGCTTCCGGTGAGGTTTTAGCGTTTCGGAATGGTATTCTACTTCAAAGCATGCTGTATACCACGATCGTTTTATATTTCTTTCTTTCTAACATTTCCATGTGTCGTACGCATACGTTTCTTCCGTGAATACGAGTTTGTCGATGTTGTGATGTGCTGGTGTTGTGTCGCGGATATTTTTGATGCATGGGATATCTGTTTGACATATGCATATGCGTTTCTTGGGTTTTATGGTGGAGTATATATGTTATGAAAGCATAAGTCTGATCTAGGCAAAGTGCCGCACAGATAGGGACTGTGTGCGTAGTTTTATTTCCTTAGATCGGTCTCTTGGCTAATAAATCCACAAATTGAACTATATAAAATGCAATCTCTCAGTGAAATTTTTCCTCATTCATCAATCACAAATTCTCGACGAACCCCGATGGCCTCTTACACAGCCAGCACTGTCATTTTCTATTCAACCCACAGTTATGTAACACTTGATTATTGCTTCCTGTACGGCTTTGCACGCCAGCGTAATCCTTCGATAACCGCTACCGAATCAACCATCATTACTACTTACGGGATGCTTAAGCATCGTTAACGGTCAAATAGCGTTCAATGTAAGCTTTCACACTGAATTTTACCTTGCCATTCACCGCTTCTATGCGGTCCAATTCTGAAAAGTCCACTACTGGTTCAATTCGCACATGTTCGACCATCCTCTTGCTTTCAGTTTTAATGATTTCCTTAGTTATCTTGCACGTTTTGCTGTTACAGGCCACCACTACCGGTATCCTGACCAATTTATCGCATACAATCGAAATGATGCTACAGCAAGAGGAGCATTGGCGCAAACGTTTAGATCGCGAGGTTGAACGACGTCGACGCCTCGAGGAAACGCAACGTGCGATGGCTCAAGAAACCGCGCATCTCCGTTATCTACTTGGCCTATCGTCATCGTCTTCGACTCGGCCTGGTGCTGCCCCGCATTTGAATTTGGTCTCCTCGCTTCCCTACAACAATCGCCAACCCACCACGCATCACATGCGTTTACAAAGTTGTGGTCAGTTGGATTTGAATCGTTTGCAGTCGAGCGCCGATTTAATGCATGATCCCGTGCACAAGGCGCCGAACGGGAATCGCGCATTGTTCAATCTCGTGGGTCCGGATTTCGAGGAAGGGCCGAACTCGCTCGTTCGGGAAGAAGAATTCTACGATGCAATTGACGCAGAGTCGGACAAGATTGAACGTATGTGCCGTTTGTTGGGTTGTTTGCGTGTTTGAGGCTTTGCGGGGAAAAGATTCTCAACCAAGTCGATACGCCAACTTAGTAAAGGCTAAAATGCAATTCATCTGTTAATAACCATTTATTTGCCGCCGAATTGTGGCGAGCGAGTACACGCATCTCGGTTCGAAATCTTGCACCCGAAATCGAAGCTTAAATGCAAACAAAAACTGTTGCTTCTGATTTTACTATTTACTCGATTGGGAGAAGTGTTTCACTGTTAATTTCTCGCCACCCGCGCCCCATCCCATGTGGGTTTAACATTGTTGACAGTTCTGTATGCGTTTCAAATCATCATCATCATCATCATAGACAGCATTACATCTGTAGCACGTACCGAATGCTTAACTGCCACACAACCATGAAAAGTAAAATCCTAAAAGATTGGGAAGGGTTGAACTTAAATAGCTACGATGCTATAAAAGAGTAAGCACGAACAAACTAGGAGGAGGTGCCCACGCAGGTTGATCTGCTTCTCTATATCAACATTACTACCGAACAACTTATTTCGAAGAACATCCGTGCGTATGCGATTGTAACAGCTAACTCCTAGAATGTTGCGGAGACATCGGTTGTCAAATACTTGGAGACGAAGAATGTGTTCTTTACGTAAGGTCCAAGTTTCGCGCCCATATAGTAACACAGCCCGAACTGTCGCTTTATAGACTCTACCCTTGAGTCTAGGCCTGGGCGACCTGACAGTATATTAGCCCACGTGCAGTCTGACTGTGCGGCACTTTGCCTGGATCAGGCTTGTGCTTTCATACTGAAGACAGATACCCTTGAGTAACAGAGACAGCCCTTTCTGACGCCAGGGGTGACCTAGGTTGCGGAATGCTACGGTGGCTTTAGAAATGCGTGCCGAGACCTCATCAGTGACAAATACCGGGTATGATTTCGGGTTTTGATGTAACAACTCAACATGAGAGACTTTCACATTTTAGGCAGCACTACAACAAGTGTGATCTGCATTGCATTCGATGCATGAGCCAGTACCATATATAGATTTCCTATTAATCACCCACGTCCCGCATCCATCTCGATCAGATCCGCCCCAGTTTATGTGTTGTGATGTTAATAGAAAATCCTTGCAGCAAATTTCAAGAGCAAATATCGTAACCGTGTTTGGACTGCATGCATGGCTCGAAAGGACTATTTCTCTGTAACATGCTCTCGCACCTATCGCCTCATTAATCGCTATATGCCGATATGTTGTGGGCAATTTATGTGTAGAACACTATGCCATTCTGAGAAAAAGTCGATCTCTTGATGCCTGATCCGCCACCAAATTTTACTACGCCTGTCTGGTTATTAGTAATATTAGTTCTCATTATCAATTATTCTAAGTCTTATATTTTAGTCACATAGCTCGTATGGTTCTGTTTCTGCCACTTGTTATCATTTCTCTTTTTCGGTATGAATCTTTTAGAGGATGCGGCCCGTTTGGCAGCCCTGCGATCGGTTGGCAAACTGTTACGCTCTGCCAAGTCAATGTGTTCGACTCATCCACTTCATGCAGAAGTAGAACACGCCGTCCTGGAACGGATCCGGAACTTTGCTGACCCGAAAGCATTCAATCCGGGAACCAAGCGCAACGAATCCTCGGACGATGCGGTCGAAGACTGGCAAGTGATCGCACAGGAAGGAGACATGATCATCTATAAACGAGAAATGGAAACCGATGACGGAGTGGTTCTGGACCCATTGCAAGTAAGTCACTTGCATGCCAAATTGTATCCCTGCATAGTGGGTGGTGTCCTTTCTTGTTATCGCATATTCATCAGCTGACACTGGTACGGATGTGCGATTGTGCAGTGCTTCTGTTTTGTGCAACTAACACTCTGCCAAATTGATTTGCCACCGATACCGAGCTCCATGCGGAAGCACGCTAAAGTCTCACTGTCATTTCTAATTTAATTCTCACGTGCGTCTGAGCAATGGTAACCTGGCAGTAGTAGTAAATCGCTTTCTCGCATTGATTTAAAACACTTTTTAATTTATTGTGAATCTCAATTAACTGGCATTGTGAATACTTACTTGCTTTTGTGCGACTATCTCCTCCTGGAGGATGAGTCGGCTTCAATGAAGATTCTTGGGAATTTGTGTACCAAGCGGCGTCCCAGCACCACTCGCCGTTTGTTCGAGTTAGCTTCTCTATATGGTATTATATATGGTATGAAAGCACAAGCCTGATCAAGGCAAAGTGCCGCACAGCCATAAACTGCCCGTGTGCTAAGATACTGTCAGGTTGCTCAGTCCTAGAAAGAAAATAGAAATGCAAATGGCAGTGAGTCTACGGGGTCTTTCAGTATGCCGCTCACTACCGGTGGACGATCAAGTTAGCACGGTGTTAGCCGTACAGTCCAATCGCGCGAAATGTGGCCTCTTAGACTGTGCCTTTGAGTGAGGTTTATAGACAAACCTCGTTTACGCCTCAGCTTACCCAAGTTTCTGAAAGCTACCTTAGCTCTGGAAATGTGATATGAAAGCTCCGTATATGAACACGCGCCCGTCCATGCCTAGAGAAGAGAACAATTAGAGTTTTCGATCAAAGCCTATTTTGGCTTACCCACGGGGTAATAGGATGAAGCCGTGTTCGTATAACCTATATCCATTGACTTTTGTGGTATGCGTGGTTCTAATTGTGCCTGAAAAGCACAACCCAGTATAGCTCGATGGATCACTGTGGTACACAAACCATTGCACTACGCTAATGGCCAGTCTCCGTGCGATGGGAAGACGTTGTGACTTGTTATTTCTTCGTCACCAAATTCACTTTCCCTTTTAATCCATAATAAAATTATTGTGCTCGCTTCAACTCATTGATATGCTTGTGATACTTCCTTAACCTCACCCACACTTACACTCATCTCTCGGTTTCGAACCGTTTGCTCTCCTCGGCAGCGTCACTTTCAGTGATCACTTTTCGATTACTTGTGTTGCGTTTTATGCTGTAATTTTGCTTGCTTTTATCTATCTACTGCGCTGGTACTCCGTGAATACCCATTAATAGCGCCCTCTGCTCATGCAACCAATCCCTTTGCTTATTTGCACGGATGTGCAATCGTGCAGCATTTTGTGCTGTGCTGTGCTAAATTGATTGGCCAACGGTAGTGAGCTGCATGCTGAAACACGCTGGAGTCTCACTACCATTTCTATTTCCCCTGTCATATCTGTCTAGACCTGGGCAACCTGACAGTATCTTAGCCCACGTGCAGTCTCTGACTGTGCGGCACTTTGCCTGGTTTAGGCTTGTGCTTTCATACCATATAGAGGAGCTAACTCGAAAAAACGTCGAGTGCTGCTGGGGACGCCGCTCGGTACACAAATTCCCAAGAATCTTCATTGAAGCCGACTCATCCTCCAGGAGGAGATAGTCGCACAAAAGTAAAAGTAAAGTAAGTATTCACAATGCCGGTTAATTGAGATTCACGTGCAGTCTCTGTCTGTGCGGCACTTTGCCTGGATTAGGCTTGTGCTTTCATACCTACTCATGGACACCAATCCCATGTTGATTGAAACCTCACGCATTCCGCTCTGATCCTCTTCATCGATTTTTGGTGAAATTATTGTAACTGCTGAAAATTCGTTTATATGAATAAAGCCAATTTCTTCTTCTTCTTCATTCTCGTTGCTGCATTCCTTCAGGCGGTGCATGTTGTCCATGGGATAACGGCTCGTGAAATGTGCACGTATTTTTGGGATGTCCAGTACCGGATGGATTGGGAATTCACGATCGATCAGGCACCCACCATTCTGGAGGTTTGTGGCGACGATACCATCGTACAGCATCAGGCAAGTTGCCTACTCGTGTTTTATTAGCATACATAGGATAAATCATTACAAAAGTGCGTATGTTTTGTTCATTCATTTCGTGATTTTTAAATGCTAGTGGTCAGCATTGCGTGTATGATTACAATCCGTTGTCTCGATATATGATGACTTTGTTACATCACATCAACGTATACCTCCAGATATAATTCCTCCTTTGACTCGACCAATCCTCTGAGTCTAAATAATCTCAGGTATCCACTTTCACCGTAGTGCGACAGTTTTCCTGTTATTTATTAGCAATCTCATATGATTTGTCAATTTTCTCGTGTGCATTATATCAACCCCCCATCGCTCTACCAAACTCTTGATATTTGGCCACGGTTTCCAAGCTTCCAATTTAAAACACCTTTGTTGTTTCCAGCCTAATCTTTTCTGGTATTCCGTCATCTAACCTTTTTTGACTTGATCTGTTCTCTCACCAACGCTATTTGGTGTCGTCGCATCGTGTTACTTACCGTCTAATAGTCTATCGTGTTTAGTTATTGTTAAGTTCATTATGAACGTCTGTGCTCCATAATGATTGATTCATCTGAATTTTATATGCATCATGTTTACCACGTATTGTCAAGTTTATGAATGAATTATCATTCTGTTGTAAGCCTTTTCTCTCTCAATACTAGTTTTGTTTGCTCATGTATTGTTCCACTTTGTTGCACTTCTGTACTGTGTAAGTAACGCTGCGTCCAATTGATTACTACTGGTGAACTATTGCATGGGAGAACATATTGTCGTCTTGGACCTTAACGTGGTGCGATGGTTTGTGTACCTCTATGACCCATTGAGCTATGCTGGGTGGTGCTCTCCGAGCACCTTCAGAGTCACTCATACCAGGAAGGTCAATGGATAGAGGTCAGACGAACACGGTCTCAACCTAACCCGCTGCCTTGTGGGTCAGGCTTTTTAGCCAAAGGCTTTGGTCGAGAACCCTAATTGTTCTCCTGTCTAGGCATGGGCGACCTGGCAGTATCCCAGCCCGCATACAACCATGACCATGACTATTACTACGAAAACCAACTCCATAGTGCATCGGCCGTCGCGCACGATAAACAGGGTCGCCTTACCTGCTGCATACAGCAGGGCGGGTAAGCGAAAACAAGCTACTGCTGGCCCTACTCTTCAAACTGTTTCCGACCCTTCCCCTCCCCATCCACTCTTAACAACTCTCCGTCTGTCAATCCCAGCTTTAGAAAAGACCGCGCTGAACATGTTGGAACATTTTCTGTTCGCGAATCTACAGATCACTTTCTTAAACCACGGACCTCTGCTCACATCGGAGCCATGAATGTCAGGACTCTGAGACAAATAGGCCAGCAAGCTGCACTGGCTCTTACCTTAGATAGTCTATCTATTGATGTTTGCTGTTTATCGGAAACGCGCTTATATGATCCGTCTATAATTACCGAACTTACTGCCCCAAACCTTTCAACTCGTTACTTTTTGCGCTGCTCTGGTGATTCTGTAGCTGCCCTTTCAGGACAGGCGGGTGTTGGTATAGTGCTGAATTCGCGTGCCGAATCCTGTCTAATCGATTGGATTCCTTGTAATAGCAGGATGTGCGCAGTTAGACTAGCCACTAATATTAGACCAAACTCAAAATCTTCTAATCAGAGATGCTTGTTTATTGTAGCAACTTACGCTCCAACTAACACCAATTCCGACGACGAGAAGAACGCCTTCTACGACGATCTTTATGCTCTTTTGCGACGTGCAAAAAGCTCCGATATTGTTGTCTTAGCAGGAGATATGAATGCCAGACTAGGTCGCTTAGATACATCTGAATCACAATTAGGTGGCATGTTCGGTCTTGAAAGCCAACGCACAGATAATGGTGAACGGTTTATACAATTCTGTGCACAATCTCGATTATTCATTAGCAGCACCTCCTTTCGCCATAAAAGATGTCAATGTGCCACATGGCGCTCGCCGGATGGAAGCCAACCTTCGGCCCAAATCGACCATATCGCCATAAGTGCTCGCTGGAGAGGTTGCATTGAGGACTGCCGCTCTTTTTGGAATACCTGCGTAGATTCAGATCATGCTCTTGTGCGATGTAGGTTCTCGTTAAAGTTCTCCGGTGCGAAGCCCTCGAATGGGAAACGCATTGCTGTCGAAAAATTCTTTCAGCCTGCAGTTCAAGACATTTATAGGACCACCTTGAGTAACTCACTCCCAGTTGCCCAGTATGCAACTACCGATGAAAGGTGGAACAAAATTGCAGGGATTATGCGAGCCGCCGCAATAACAGCCTGTGAGACTGCACAACCAACCCAAAAGTCCCACTGGATTTCACAGCGCTCTATAGAAATTCTTCACCAGCGACGCGAAATACCTCATGGTCCTGGGCACAATACAGAGCGTAGACGCGTGAGGAATGAACTTAAACGGAGCTTAAGACTAGACAGAGAAAGGTGGTGGCTAAATAAGGTCGAAGAAATGGAAATAGCAAATAATGCGGGTAACGTGCGAAAACTCTTCCAACTTATTCGATCGACTGGGCCTACGAAACAAGGAGTGAGTGAGACTATAGCGGAATTAGACGGTACTCTTATCACTAATAAGAATCGCCGCCTGTCACGCTGGGCCGAACATTTTGAAGAACAATTCAGCTGGTCGCCTGCAACAGAATCATTCCCTCACTTGAGGCAGTGTGATCCTTGGCCTGTTAGCGTAGATCCCCCTAATGATTTAGAAATTAAAGCATGTATCGAATCCATGAAACGATTCAAAGCTGCTGGCCCCGATGACATACCGCCTGTTTTGTTCAAAGAAGGTGGCCAAGTACTAATCAGCACATTAGGAGATCTCCTCCGTGAAGTGTGGATGTCAGAATCCGTCCCTCCGAGTTGGGGCGAATCAGTTATCATACCTATATTTAAAAAAGGTGTGCGAAGCTCATGCTCTAATCACCGTGGGATAAGTCTCACTCCCATCATTACTAGATTATTAGCGTCCATATGTCTTCGAAGATTAACATCACATAGGGAATCACAGACCCGTGAGCAGCAAGCTGGCTTCCGGCCTGGCAGAGGCTGTGTCGACCACATTTTTACTCTTCGACGGATATTAGAACTGCGGCACACCTATCGACAGCCGACAATAGCCATCTTTTTAGACTTCAAAGGAGCATTTGATTCAGTCGATCGAAATGTCCTGTTTAAGACCTTGCTGTGCAAAGGCGTTCCGCATAAGTATGTCAACATACTACGCGCACTTTATGCTCATACATCCGGATGCGTTAAGGTTTACAACGAACTTTCTCCCAAATTCAACACTACAAGTGGCGTCCGACAAGGATGTCCGATTTCTCCGTTTTTGTTCAATTTCGTAATTGATGCTATCATGGAATTATGCAGCGACGGTGCTCCAGCCTTCGGAGTTCACATAATGCCAGGCGTCAAGCTTCTCGACTTGGATTATGCTGATGACATAGTTCTGCTCTTCGACTCATACACAGATGCACAGGCGATACTGAACAAGCTATCTAGTATTGTGCCCGCATTTGGAATGCGTTTTGCGCCTTCTAAGTGCAGTGTTCTTCTGCAGGACATCGACTTATCGAACAAGGCTTTATTACTTGACAATCAGGCGCTTGAAATTGTGGATCGTTTTACGTATCTCGGTAGTTGTATCAATAATTCTGCATCGTTAGATAACGAGGTCTCGGCACGCATTTCTAAAGCGACCGTAGCATTCCGCAACCTAGGTCACCTCTGGCGTCAGAAAGGACTGTCTCTGCTACTCAAGGGTAGAGTCTATAAAGCGACAGTGCGGGCTGTGTTACTCTATGGGTGCGAAACCTGGACCTTGCGTAAAGAACACATTCAGCGTCTCCAAGTATTTGACAACCGGTGTCTCCGCAGCATTCTAGGAGTTAGCTGTTACAATCGTATGCGCACCGATGCCCTCCGAAATAAGTTGTTTGGTAGTAATGTCGATATAGAGAAGCAGATCAACCTGCATAGGTTACGCTGGTTGGGTCACGTTTTACGGATGCCGGACCACCGACTTCCGAAACAGATTCTTTTTGCGACGCCACATCCTGATTGGCGTAAATCTCGGGGTGGCCAAACCGTCACATGGCATAGGCAGCTAAAAATTCTTACTAGTAACCTTTCCAAAGTAGGCGCAGCGCGTCTTCCAGGCTGGTGTCCCCGCGATCATATATCGCAATGGTTAGTTACGCTTCAGGATATGTCCCGAAACCGTGTTCAATGGCGGTCTTGCACTAAGCATCTTCTTGGAGTGTTTGCATAACCTTGTATGTTGTCAAGCGGAGTGACGAGAAAAGCTTGTTATGATGCATGACAGTGAAAGCCGCAAGGAAGCTGCCGTGCTGATGTTGCTCTACTCGTTCACGAAACTTGTTTGAATGCATGTTCCATTCGAGGTGTAGGCACCTCTTCCCAGTTTGTTTGTGCTTACTCTTCTATAGAAGCCGTAGCAATTTAAGTCCCACCCTTCCCCATCTTTTAGGATTTTACTTTTTCATGGTTGTATGGCAGTTAAGCATTCGGTACGTGCTACCGGTGTATTGCTGTCTTTGATGATGATGATGATTGTCGTCTTCTATTTTTACTCCCTATCTGCCTGGCGTTGAGCAATCGGACACACTGCGATTCACATATATGATTCTATGACTGGTTTCACTTCTGTGATTTCATGTATGACACAGTCGTCTACTTCATCAAACCTAACAACGCTTAATTTCCCTCAGGTTTACAAACGTGTTTGGCCAACAACGCAACGTGATGCATTGTTTTGGTCTCACTTACGCCATGTCAGTTCGAAATTAGCCAACTCCGCTGCCGTGCACACGGATGACGTCGATGGAGTTCTGGACAGCTGGATGGTGGTGAACATGTCAACAAAATACCTCGAGGATAAGGTTCCTTGTTCTTCCACTCCAATGATCAGACTTGGTTTAGATGTGGTGCTCTATTGCCAGACCGTGGTTCAACATACCCCTGACCGTGCCGTTCCGGTTGGCGATCTTTCCTCATTGACTCGTGATCAAGTCCGTACGCGATTGGTTTATGTGGCCAACATCAATCCAGGTGGTTGGGTTCCAGCAGCTGGACTGCGTTCCCTGGCTCGAAGGGAGTACCCGAGATTTTTGAAGCGGTTCAGTGCCTATGTGCAAGAACAAACCAGGGACAAGCCGTTAAACTTCTAACCAAACTCTACCACTTTAGTTTATAACTATTTTCTCGTTGTACAAATTTCACTATCATATCTGGCAAATCTAATTTCGCGCTCCATTCGTTTCATTTATAGGTTATCTGTGATGATTCCTGATTCATTTTTTTTCTTTCTTTCACAACCGATCCTGTCACGTTTTGAAAACTATTCCCAAAGTTATTGTACCTCATCTTTCGTTTTGCTCATTATTTTTGCTGTTCCCCCTCCTTTCTTACTATCCATTCGATTTCTGGAGTAAATCAACCGTTTGGTTAGGTTAAATTTTGTTCAAAATTACCACTCTACACCTGGCTTGAATTTTTTACGACCAGGTTATTATCCACTGCATGCTCGTGCAGAAATTTCGTTCACTCAACCCACCGAGCTAACCATCAGTTCACCCTTCGCAGATGATGCCGTGCGATCGATAATCTGCGGCATTCTGATTGGCTACCTTAGTGTGCTGAATCTTCGTTTGCTCGTTGTTGACTTACTCACTTCGTATTTTATGCGGATTAATTAGCTGACTCGTCACTTCCCCACCAGCGCCACCCATCAGAATGTATCGTATTTGTGAGCTGGAGTGATGAGTTTGATCTGGTAATCAGTGATCTGTTCGCTTTCGTATTTACATTGTGCACTTGCTTTCTTGAGAAAAAGACCAATCGGGCATTTGAATTAGGCTAAAGCTCTGACTTGTAACTTATACGAGTAGAGTAGTATTATAAGTCAAGATTCCAGTTTACCATGCAAAGAAATTTTCTCGTTTCCTCCAAATTGTCAAGTATAAAAGAGTTATTCGATACTAGTAGCATCATTGCGATAACATCCACTGAACGCGGTTTTGAGAATGCTACTTGGGTGCAGAAATTCCGCTGACTGAACCGATTAGTTGTTCAAGTATCGCGGCGTGTAAAAAGAACAACTTCCGATAGTCTGTAATTTAATATCCACAACGTTAACCAGCACATGCATTGTTACCAGCTAATACTCGAAGGTGATTGTCGTATACCCCCTTGTCCAAGTTCCGTAGCAACACCACGAACTGACGTTTTCTCAATAAAGCAACCGAACCGACATGATTTTAGCATTGGTTCACGAGTAATGGAGCTTTGCTGCATACAAAGACGTCGTAGAATAAGACCACATTCGCATGAACTGTCTGCACTCTGGAATCGAGAACCACGCTAGTAAGTTTGTTAAGCGTAGTTTATGTAAATGTATGAGAATAGTAGAGAACCTCGACGAACTCTGGCATTTGATCAACTGATGCAGTATGAATTTTTTAAGGTAGTGTGCTTTCGTGGTGTAATTTACGAAGTTGAATGGAGAAAATTAAATTGGGAACTGAGAAGTATTGACGGGAACTCTGACTCTATGCAGATATAAGCTTCAAATGCTGCCCATCTTATAATGATGCAAGTGAGACTTTTTCCCTCAGCGATCAAATATTGAATTTTCTTAGCATTTTTATCGCGTTCGATTCTGGTGATTGGATATATTCACCCCAACTGAAAAATTACAGTTGCACATACTAACACCTTTATATTGGTCATGAAGATGAATCTCGCCAGCACGGAGTAGCGATAGCTCTCGTTGACCATGTAAAGCGACCACTCATCCCATGGACACCCGTGTACCGAAGAATTGCTTTGGTCCGGCTCAGAGGTCATCTGTAAAATATTACTTTCGTTTCTGTGTATGCTCCAACTCTACCATCTAACCAAATTGCCAATGTGTATTTTCATAATCAACTTCAATCCCTCGGAGTAACTGTAAACGATATGTTGATTGCGGCTGACGAATTGAATTCGTGTACCATTTTAGAAGATCCTGTAACAGACCAAATTGTTGAGTAGGTCAGGGTTATAATAGCAATGTGAGAATGGCGATCGATTGATGAAGCCAGCGGCCTAAAATCACATGCGTGTTTGCACCGAAAATTCCCGCGCTCTTGGAAACCCTTTGTTACATGGTACATGCTGAGCATCTGGATAGGACAGTGGCCTTATTTGAACATAAGCATAATGTCCACTATTCAGACTGCGGTATTAGAAAACCTAGGCATCGCTTTCTTGTCTCCGGCGAGACTGGAACTCGCCGAACCATTGAGCACTTTGCCCAAGCAAAACATGCTCGAATGCACAGTGCTCCTGATTTCCGGCTCCTTACGCGTGCTGCTAACAGATCCGCCCGTTATGATCTATGTGCGAAAACAGCATCTAAAATGGAAGCTGAATGGAATATAGTGGACTTTGGGGATCAGTTTCACCTGATTTTTACAGAATCAGAAAGCCGTATTTTTAGCACGAACCATCGAGTATCGTTAAGACAGCTGAAGTTTGACCTTAAATACAAGATATCTAAGTGGGTTTAATATTTCGATAAGTTACTGAACCATGCGATAATTTATCTGTGCAATGATCGCAGCTCAAGTACAGAGCTGCAGCTACTAAGTAAACTTCAATCCCTATTATAGTACGATATCATAAGTGTTTTGCGACCAATGAATTACGTTATGTCGCAACGTGAGGACTGAATTTCTGTTGCACACGTCAAAGCCTGTACTCTCGCTTCATTATCTCCGATGCAAAACTGTTTTGTTTGGGAAACGAGGGTTTTTTCTTCAGATTTGGGTTTTTTCTATCATCTTACGCTTATTGATGTGGAGATTAAACTTCGTGCGTCAAAATTGAAGCCGTATGCTGACCTTTCGAAAACCGTTAAGAATTGTCCACATGGTGGAATTTTAGCAAGAAAAGAGTGACTGCAATGTATGATGCCTGCCTTCTACAGCATTATTTTTCAGGCAACATCACTATTTGCGTCTTTATACTTTTTCCAGGTTTCAGGTGGAAACAGCTGATGCAAAGTTTTATCTTATACCTCTAATTCGTCGACCTCTACTAACGTATGTTCAAAATAAGATAACAGTTCATTCATCCTCTCACTGTGAGGCATAAATTCGGCTAAAATCTCAAAGTGTCGACTACATCATTCAACGGCACAATCATGAGGCGTAAATCATCTTCTGCCACATAATCTGCTTTCATCCATAGTTCACATATTTTTCGTTGCATGGCATGACTCTCGAGCAATTCAGCGATACTCAATTACCAAACGATTGACATTCTTAAAATCAATTACATAACTCGCCTGCTAAATAACTTCAGTTAAACGTATTCTGCATTTTTAAGAAGTTATCAAACTGTGGATTAAATGACTGAAGATTAAGTGACTGGACACCTATTTGGGCCTCCGAATCGCTTTTTTTAATCATGACGATCGGCATCCAGTATTCTTAGCAATATTGGGGGCTGTGTTACAGAATAGTGTCTCCACATATTCATTATTGTACAATTCTATTTATTCTATCTTTCGCCAACATATGATTAAAAATTTGTCAGCATCACGAGTATATTTATTGACCTTCGCCGCCCGGCCAGTGACAACGACCACTTTCAAAATACCTAAATGGCGCGAAGTAACTAACAACGGGATATGTAAGACAGTAACGTCAATAGGCCGCGAATAATAATACTGCTCCTTTTCTCCTTTTTCATTTCTCCATCTCCTTCAAACTTGATTGTACTGAACAACGCCGTCAATCAAAAAAAGATTTGATTCGGAATATAAGCGTTGTTTTTTTAGCCAAGACGAAGGGGTTCAAAAGGCGAAGCCGTCGCTTGAACTTAGTCGTCAAAAAACACCACTAGGGCCTAATTAAACATTCTCTTGATGGTATAGTTGCCAATGAAATTAGAAATGGTTCATATTTAGAAAAAAATATTAGAGAGTTGATAATTTGATGTACTTTCATGTATATACGATCCTTTAAAGAGACCTTAAACAGTAAATCGCAATCTTCGATTCGCAAAGCATTAACAACATACCTTTCGGTATAATTTCAAGATTTTTGAAGAAAGAATGTTCTGTGGTTCACTATCTACTTGTTTTAACTGATCTCACCAAATCACGGGCTCGTTTCTAACTGGAGGTGTAACAACTTTGTTTTAGTGTAACTAAAATCCATTGACTTTGAAATCTGCTCCTTTCACACGAAGATAGGCACTCTACAAGATAGAAGACACACATGGAATTTGTTAGTCAATTGACGACTGACATAAGACATATCTCTAGGGCCCAACCTCCTGTCGGTGACGCAATAGGTATAATAGAAATGCCATCCTCCGTCAATCTCAGAGAATACGCTGCAACGCAAGCTACCGATTCCGGGAACGCACCGTTTAGAAACTCCTCTTCTCCCGACAGTACATCTATCTCTTTGTTACATGGCTGGAAAGATATCTGTTGCGTCGTATCGCAACGCGATTACGGACCACTTAACCCGTCTGCTTTCAACGGTCGTATTTGTATACCCAAAATAGTTTTTCCCATCCTGACATTCGTGCTAACATTAAACTAATTACGAGTGGGTTTATCTAACCGAAAGCCAGTAGGGGCATTCGGCAATGGGTGTTAAGTAAAAGCTAACGCACAAAACTCCAGCGACACACCATTATTCCATGAAGAACTTTTGTCGAACAGAATGAGCGTTCCTTTTAAATCCATTTGGATCTATTCGACCTGTGACCACCCTCGTATGGCCAGGGTGGCCTGAAACAATTCCGCTAAACAACTGCTATTTCGAGACAGCTTCGGACGTTTACTTTAAACGTTGGGTTGCACAGTTCGTTTGTCCGGATATTGTTATATCGGACCAAGGTTCTTATTTCGAAATCGCCTTCAGGAAATTGCTGGCTACACTGGGTTGCCAACATCTCCGAAATTCTGCCTACCACCCGGCAACAAATGGCAAGGTCACACAGACAACTCGAGGCGGCGCTAGTTGTGCACGTATGTACTGACTGGACGGGATTCCCACCGGTAGTCCTCCTTTTTAATGCTAACATTTAAATACATTTTGCAATCCCCTTTCGCCGAACTAACATTATGCGGTTCCGTCGGTTTACTTATCGAGTATGTCACTCCGGCTAGGCAATCACTATTTTCCTTTAGGTAATACGTGGCGTGTTTACCAAATAATAAAAGTCGTTTCCAACAACCACCGCTGCGACTCCATGCCATACCGTTTCACGTTCGGAAGGAGTTGGCACATCGCTTTTATGTTTTTCTCCGAAAAGAAATGGTGCAGCAACATCTTCACACTCCTTAAGCTGGACCGTTTCAGAGAAAGCTGTACTTAACTTGAGCTGGAACCATTATGATTGAACAGAATTTCATAATATTCTCTAGAATATTTCGCCTAATCACATAAATATATATTCAAATTTTCATTCGATAAAATTTAAAAAAAATTTTATAAAAGAAGATATACTACATATTAATAAAAATCTGACTTTAAAACAAGAAAATAACATAATTGAATTGCTAGGATTCCGCACGGATATTGAAAAAAGGTCTCCTCGAATAAGTACGACAAACTGTGATATCTTCTACGTAGAAAAATGAGACTTAGTGTTTCTATACATGAATTTAAAGCGCATTTAACGTCATTCTTCATCATAGAAAAATTATCAAAACTTTTCAACCCAAACATACAGTAGGAGGTACTGTATACGCATGACATAACCAGGTACTGAAACTAAAATAAATTATACTATTTTTTTAATGAAAATTTACTTTGCCACTTGAAATTTATCTGCAAGATTATTTCTTGAACATTCAAATGATACAATCTGGGCAATAGACAATCACATCCTGCCTCGCTAGATCTCCTACGTGGATCCGCTAAATAAACGTGTCTCATTCAATATAAACTTATATTTTGAACAACCAAGACATAAACGTGAATATTCAGCCTAGAAATGATTTCCCGATATTTCAGTGATCATCATAAGTTTGAACTCAGTATACTTCACAAAATTTATTGTTTTGCTGGTCCTACTAATATATTTCTAACTAAAACGAAACAATTTAATTTATTATAAAAAAGGATATATTTCATTTTACCTCTATTATTTCAAGAAAAGTAACATTCCGACTTAATTTGACCTTGAAAATTTAGAAAAGATTATACATGTTGCAGTTCTAAGTTCGCAGGGCTGACGGTGGTTAAGAGCTAATTTCGTTCGACGTTATGTTTTTGAGCATCCGGCACTTTGTTAAAGAGTATACAGCTCGTACGGTTCGCGTTTTTGTTTCCGGATATCTTGAAAGTAAAGCCGGTTTCAATTCAACAGGACGGTCCAGAAGGATAAGAATGTCATCGTTTCAGTGTAAAATGCAGTAAAATGCGCGATCATTATAAATAAATGTTATGTTGTGTTTTATTAGACAATATTTGGAAATCCGGCGAAGAATGTAGCGTCTAATTCCTTTTTAAAGCTTAACAAGTCTAGGACTTTTGTTTTACAAAAAGCGAGCTTATTACAGTTTTTGACCGCATGTACCAGCAGCTTGAGTCTACCCTGAAAATGTTTTATTTAATTACCTCTCGTATCTGTTTAAGGGGCAATCTCCAATATTTCGGTGAGACCCTTTAGAATCCAAATGGCTTCTTTTAGGTCGCGTTGTATAGGTCATTTCTTTAATGAGAACAGATCGAGGTCCTTGAGACTTGTCTCATAGGTTTTGCCTGTCTATCATTTAACTATCCTAGTCACAAGGCGCTGGAATCTATCGAGTCAAGCGTTATTTGTTTTCAAGCGCTGTGCCCAGGATTAAGCACGTTATTATAACTGACGTCCTATGACTACTTTGTACAGGGGAATGCAGATATAAGATTTCCGGCATCACAATGCTGAGCGCAGTCTGAAACATTTTCTGTGAGCCCTCCTTGTACAAACATTGAAGAAGGTATTGATCATGCCTAACATGCCTTGGATATTTAAGCATAAGCTGCTCACCACAATTTAAATAAGTGTACACAAGGGAGCATAATCTTTCGTTAGTTTCAACGGGCCAACTTCATTCCTTAAAGCAATTGGCTATTTATTCAAACGTGGTGCAGCATAACATAGTAAATCTCATTTCCGAATAGTACTCAATAGCATGGCGTTGAAAAATAGCATCTAAAAGAGATGCTCCGTCCAACATTCTATGTATTCCGCTCAGTTGTCAAATGTTGGGAAATGTGTAGTCCAGGGATAGGATTTTCATATACAACTTGACGATCGACAATTTACAACAACATTTTTTGTCGCAAACACTATGAAAATATAACGCTCGAATGAATCTTATAATATCACAAAAAACTGTTGCAAGCTAATCCAAGATTTTGGTTCAGTTGATTTATTGTTTCACTTTAGCAGGGCTTTCGACGTTATTAATCATTTTGCCTAATCGCATATCTGAAGGCAATAATTATCGATGGTATTCTGTTGAACGTATCGCGTATTTCCTGTTAAGATGGACGAAACAAATTTGTTTCAACAACACATTTTTTCGACAAGAATTGTGTGCGCCAGTTTCCAAAAGTTCCGTTCTTATTCCATTTCAGTTCAGTGTGTTTGTCAAAATAAATGAAATAAAGATTTTGTTGCTTGCAAATGTTGTTCAATTGTGGGCTTCGGTATATATGTTGAGCAATATGAGAGCCTGCAGGTAGAAATTAACAAAATTATGGAGTAAATTGCTGACTGATTTCTCCCATTAAACGACCAAAATATGCATCTCTCACCTGAGATTTGGTGCCAATCATATTACATCGAAAGCAATGTCATTCGACTAGTGACTGATGATAAGTACTTTGCAGTTATAGTGCTCGGATCATTAGAAAAAAACTTGACACTGCGAAAAAAGTCGGACATGCGAAACGTTTGCATTAAGCAATTCGTAGATTGTTTCTAAATAATAGCTGATGCATTAGTGTTACTATGAGACGCGCAAATCAAACCCATATTTGTGTCCGGGATTCCAACTGCATATGAGCAAACTAAACAGATGTTTGCAATGAGCTGGATCAAGTGCGATGCCGTGCCACAAATATCGTTCTCAGAATGAAATCGTTCACACATGAAAACGTTCAAACACAACATAACTTGTTTTCGATTGAGTATCACCGTTCAGATAAGATAATTGCAATACATTACTTGCAGGGACAGTATGAGTTGTCAAAGTTTTCCACTGTCACAGCAAAAGGTAGAACAACACATCATCGTATGAAGCTTCCAAAGCGAAAAACTCATCGGTTTGCTGCGAAGTGCATTTTATCCACCAGGGTAATATACAAGGTATAAACTATTTGGACAAGGTATAAACTACTTAGAAATAAGGCTGTGGGAAGCCAACGTAAGGCAAAACGTGAATTTGAGACACGATTGGCTTGTAATATAAGACAGTGCCCAAAGCGTTTCTATAGCTATGCACAATCCAAAGGCAAAACTCGCGATTGCATAGGAAACCTTCAAATGGACAATGGATCTCAATTAGATTCAGATTCTGAAAAGGCTCCGGCTTTTCTCGAACATTTTCGAGCTGTTCAGAGGCCTGATCGCCAAACTGATCTCCCGAATATGCCAGTGGACATAAGGTCAGATAGCGTTCCTACCCTCGATGAAATAATTTTCACTGATAATGAGGTTAGGCTTGCGCTTGAAGCAACAAATCCACATAAATCTGCGGGCCCGGATGGTATTCACCCTCAAGTTATTAAGAACCTGGCGCCTGTATTAGCACAACCGGTGGGTCGCCTTCTTAACGCATCCTTGAGGGATGGGTATATTCCGAGTGCTTGGAAGCAGGCTGATGTGATTCCTATACATAAAGGTGGCAGTCGATCTTCAGTTTGCAACTACAGACCTGTAAGTCTGACTAGTATCCTTTGCAAAACCCTAGAGAGACTTATTAGGGACAGGATCTGTCGCCACCTTGTCTCTGGCTCGTTGCTAAACTCTGCTCAGCATGGTTTTCTAAAAGGGAAGTCTTGTCTAACGAACCTATTATGTTTTCTTAATGAGGTCACTAGGAGGCTAGATAAAGGCCACCAGGTCGAAGTTCTCTACTTGGTCTTCTGTAAAGCCTTTGACTCGGAAACCACAGGTTGCTTGCAATGAAGATTGGACAAATATGTATCGATGGCCCTCTAAAGAACTGGATGACAAACTTATCAAGCAATCGGTATTTCGCGTTCGCATAGGCAATATGTATTCCGCGAAAGCAGGAGTTGTTAGTGGAGTCCCGCAGGGTTCAGTGCTAGGCCCACTACTTTTTCTTATCTTCATCGATGATTTGGCATCCTCGCTTAAGTGTCCATGCTATATTTTTGCAGACGATGTCAAGTTTATCGGATCGCTGAACGAACAGGATCTTTTTGAGGATATAGAAAAGGTCATCAAGTGGTCTGCCACGTGGGATCTACCAGTCAACTTCTCCAAAAGCTATCTTCTGTCCAAAGCTGCAACGAAGCTGCAGGTTGCTGGATCTGATAACATACTGGAGATAACTGGGGTATCCAAAGTCCGGGACTTAGGTATTGCGGTTTCAGCGGACTTTAAATGGGCTGATCAATGTGCAGCTGCTGCACAACGCGCTAGGAACCAGATATTTTGCCTCCGATCAGTTTTATCCTGCAGGTCTCCGGAGGTTTTTATCCCATTGTATAAAGCGATAGTGAGACCTCATCTCGAGTATTGCGTTGAAGCTTGGTCTCCTTACTTGGAAGAGGACATTACCACGCTTGAAGGTGTTCAGCGCCTAGCTACTCATATGATTAAAGGGAAATCTGGGAAGTCGTATGAACAACGACTGTTGAGTCTAGATCTCTTCTCGCTAAAAAGAAGGCGACTGCGTGGGGATCTGATCGAGACCTTAAAAATCGTTAGAGGCTTTAGTTCTATCGATCCGGCTGATATGTATGCTCTCGCGCCAGTGGTAGGTACTCGAGGCCATTTACTGAAGCTGGCAAAGCAACATGTCAGGTCTAATGCACGCAAGCACTTCTTTAGCGAAAGGGTAGTGAATCATTGGAACTGTCTGCCCGAAGAGGTAGTTTGTTCTACTTCAGTAACGTGCTTCAAAGATAGACTAGACTCGATTTGGCGCTCTGTGTTTCCCAATTTTTATCCCTAATTCTATAGTTCTTCAATTTGTCGTTGGAACGCGCTAATGTCTCTCCTCACCTATTGGGTGAGGGAGTTTTTCTGTTGCATTCCAGCCAAAGTCATACCAGAAGAATATTGAACCTACTATTCGAAGTGGTGGATGCTCTTTTGGCTTACCACCGGAGGTATTCTGGACGCTCGATTGGCAACTCTGCCACATATCGTCCCGTGATAACTGAACTGAACTGAACTGAACATTTGGAATGCCCTTCTGGGAACAGTCCAAGACAGAATCATGTAATAGCATTTCAGACATGCACTTGGCAAATGCTTGCCGGATGTTTTAGGAAGTTGATCCACCTTTGTATGAAAACACTAAATCTAGATACTGATCTTGTCAATAGCTGTATTACGTCAATAGAGAGAATGAGATGTCACTAAAAGTTGGTTGATTTTTACCCTTTAGACTGAAGAAAGGCAGAAAAGTCAACTGATGACCTTGAAAACTAAACTTTGGTATCACAAAATTGTCATTGTACAAATATATTCCGAGCAGATTACAAAATTCCACATGATTCATTTAAGTTTTGGCATTATTTATTATCGTCTGTGATACATTAGCACGAGTGTTTTTCGGGATAGCAATAGAGGATAAGTATTTAATAGTTCAATAGTTTATTACGGTTTTAGAAGCTAAGAGCTTGTACAAACCGTAGGGTAGATTGAGCGATCGGCCGAAAAAGCAAAGAAAAAAATGTTTGAGGTTTCAAGGACTTATAGTGTGCCACATTTGCGTTTAGCCTGCATCATCAATGGATTTTTGTCGCATTTGGACAGGTAGGGCGTCAACCCGGGACACAACTACCCACCACATCCTCCAGAACAGGTTCAATCTAAAACGCAAACGTCAGGAATTCCGATACAGGGATCTGGAAAAGCATTAAGAATCGCAAAGAGTTAGCGGGAATATGACGAAAATTCAAATGGCACAGAAAAAGAACTTTCCGTTGCCACGAGCTAGTGAGTTGTAAAAGAAAATCCGTTACGGGTTGTGAAAAAAGTTGAAAATAGTGTTCACGTGGTACAGGTATCTTGGGAGTTGAAGATTTTATGGAGGTGGAAATCGAGGAGACCTTTGAAGGAACCGAAAGAAACGGTTTCAAAAAGTGTCTGAAAGAGTGTTTACTAACTGCAAACTCTCACAGAGAAAACGTTGTGTCAAAATTGAAGCCTGCTCTGTTGATGTAACAGTTTGAGCTCATGTCCTTGGAGGTTGGTGCTCGGGCAGGGAACGAATTGGGAGTTGCATGGATGGGAGGGGTCAGTCAAGATACGGTGAAGACGGTAGGTAATTTCGTCTTTCTAGTCAAAATGTTTATGAAGCATAATATTTAATGATACTATTAAAGTCAAGTTGCGTGCGTTTTACAGAGGTTTGAATAAAAAGGCTTCACAACGTACCCTGTAATACGGTAAGAACGAAATAGTATTAAAAGCTAAACGGTTGTAATACGGGTGAATCAAAATCAACGAATTGCTGTGCAAATTGCACGAAGTTAGTTCTACTGTTTGATGACGCGCCTCTCAAAACACACGAGGTATGATATATGGATGTCCTAGGGTATGCGCTTCTTTGATTTCGAAAAGGAAGTGCTAACTGGGCATATGTCCTACTTCGGTGTAGGCAACCGGGTAGTATCATGCCTACGTTCAACGATGCCGATGACAAACCCCCCTTCTCGCTTTGTACATCTCATTGTTTATGTTGAACGGCACTATATCTGTATCAGATTGTGCAAATATAATAATAATAATAATAATATGTCCAAAATAACTTCTCTGAAACACCGTGATTAATCAATGCGCATTCGACAGTATGTCAAGATATGTTATTCAAATGTTCGACATCTACAATCATGTGCTTGATGAATCGTATCATCCGAGTAGATAAGTGTTGAACCATTTCTTCAGGCCGTGCGCCAAATAGAAACCCAAATCTTTAACATATCCCCATCATCATCATCATCATCATAATCAGAAACAGTAGTACATCGGCAGCGTGTAATGAATGCTTAACTGTCACACAACCATGACAAATTAAAATCCGAAAAGATGGGAAATGGTGGGACTTAAATTGCTACGGATTCTTTAGAAGAGTAAGCACAAACTGGGATAATTGCCTACACCTCGAATTTAACATGCATTCAATCAAGGTTCGCGAACGATTAGAGCTACATCAGCGCAACAGCTGCCTTGCTGCTTTCACAGCCATGCATCATAACAAGTGTTCCTCATCACTGCTTGACAGCATACAAGGTTAAGCAAACACTCCAAGAATATGCTTAGTGCAACACCTCCTTTGAACATGGTTTCGGGACATATCCTGAAGCGTAACTAACCATTGCGATATCTGATCGCGGGGACCCCAGCCTAGCAGACATGCTGCGCCGACTTTGGAAAAGTTACTAGTAAGGGTTTTTAGCTGCCTATGCCATGTGACGGTGTGGCCACCACGATTTCGGTTCAGTCGATCGACTTTTCGACCATTTCTAACGGGTGAATCAAAGTTCCTTTGAAGTCTTAAAAATGGTTTTTGTCGGCTGTCGATAAGTGTGTCGCAGTTCTAAGATCTGTCGAAGAGTAGAAATGTGGTCGACACAGCCTCTGCCAGGTCGGAAGCCAGCTTGCTGCTCTCGGATCTGTGATTCTCTATGCAATGTTAATCTTCGAAGGCAGATGGACGCTATTAATCTCTTCTTCTTCTTGATAGACGACAGGGTGTCAAGCCCTCGTAATGGTGTGAGTGAAACTTATCCCACGATTGATCCCAACTCCGTGGGACGGATTCTGACAACGTCACTTCACGGAGGAGATCGCCTAATGTATTCATTAGGGATTGACCACCATCCTTAAACAAAACAGGCTGTATGTCATTGGGGCCAGCAGCCTTGAATTGTTTCATGATTCGATAGATGCTTCAATTTCTAAATCACTAGGGGGATCTACGCGAACAAGCCAAGGATCATACTGCTTCTAACGAAGCAATGAATCCTTCGCTGTTGGCTGGCTGAATTGTTTTTCAAAATGTTCGGCCCATCGTGAGAGGCGGCAACTCTTATTGGTGATGAGCGTACCGTCGAATTCAGCGATAGTCTCGCACATTCTTTTGTCCGTAGCACCCGTCGATCGAATAAGTTGGAAGAGTTTTCATACGTAATCATCAGTATTTGCGATTTCCTTACGGGCCTACGCACTGTATTGTGCCCGGGACCATAAGATATTTGGCGTCGCTGGTGAAGAATTTCTATAGAGCGCTGTGAAATCCAGTGGAACCTTTTGTTGATTTTGTAGTCCCACAGGCTGATATTGCGGCGACCCACATAATCCCTGTTATCTTGTTCCATCGTTCATCGACAGTTGCACACAGAGCAACTGGAAGTGAGTTACTTAATTTGGTCCTATAAATTTTTTGGACTGCAGGCTGAGAGAATCTCTCGACCTCAACGCGTTTCCGATTCGAAGGCGTCCTATCAGAAAACTTTAACGCAAAAGAGCACACATCGAACAGGCTCAAGCATCGTATAACCTATGATGTACGATTCAATTGATTTGTGATGATGCCATTATCCTTTGGCATCATCGAAGTCAAAAATACCAGTGCCGCTTATGATATTTAATAGTAATAAATGCAAGAGTTTCACCATGGCTGATGGTACAAAATCCTGCGTCATCGTTCACGGCTTTGGTGGAGAACCCCAATTGCTCTCCTGTATTAGCATGGCAAAATAGAAATAGGACTGATAGTGAGACTCCAGCGTGTTTCAGCGTGCAGCTCACTACTGTTGGCCAATCACTTTAGCACGATGTTAGCCGTACAGCACATAAATGCTGCACGATTGCACATCCGTGCAACATGGTATGGTATGATGGTATTAAAGAACATGTCTTATCCAGGCAAAGTGCCGTACAGTCAGAGACTGCACGTGGGCTAAGGTACTGTCAGGTTGCCCAGGCGTAGACAGATATGAGGGGAATAGAAATGTTAATTAGACTCCAGCGTGTTTCCGCATGAAGCTCACTACTGTTGGCCAATCAATTTAGCACGATGTTAGCCGACACCAGTAGGACCTACTGGGTGCGAGTCCATTTTAGACTTGGTATTCACTCCAACGCAGTCTTATATTAGTCAGCTTCGGATTGAAGCTCCATTAGGTTGTAGTTATCATGCCATCTTAAGTTTTATTTTGAAACGTAAAACTGGCTTGGCACCCGATCCCATTCCCAGAATGAATTTTTGGAATGCAGACGCGGATAGGATACGTGATGTTGCATCATCTCTCGATTGGTCTTTCGATCAATCAGCTGATGTTGAAGATTGTTGGCTGGTGATCCGGAATAACATCTGGACAGTTATTGAGGTGGCTGTTCCGTTGTCCACACGTAGTCGTAAAGCGAAAGATCACCTTTGGTTTGACAAGGCGCTTCGGAAACTTTGGCGACAGCGTCAGAGGCTGTGGTCGATATTCGTAAGCCGGAAAAACGCCACTGACTACGACAATTATCGGCAAGCTAGAAACCTCTACACGGCATTAAAACGTAAAAAAACGTATATTGTACGAGCAGCGATTGATTGACGAGTCTACTTGTACACCAAAACCCTTATTCGCATACATTCGTCGCCGCACAAAACCATCGCCATATATCCATAATTTGATAGATAATAATGGGGTAGCCATTACTGATAATGGCTTGAAAGCTGAATCCATGGTTAAGCAATATGCCTCCGTGTGCTGTCTCGAAGACAGTGACCCCCTTCTGTCTTTCAGAACAGTGAGGTCCTTTCTGATCTTTATGTAGATGTAGAGACGGTTAGACTCATGTTTGAACAGTTAGACACACAATCCGCGCCAGGACCTGACAGTATTTATCCGTTGGTTTTACGAGCACTCTCAGAGGTCTTGTGCAATCCGCAGGTCAGATTGTTTAAAAAATCTGTAATATTAGGGGTCTTGCCACAGGAATGGAAACATGGTATTATTAAACCTATATGCAACATGGAGGGGTATAAAGATTGTGTCTACTTTACGCCACCAGCCTGCTCACTAGGATAAAAGCAGCTTGCTTACTCTTTACCCGTCGGAACTTCGAAGGGAATGGTTCGACTTACGAATGACACACCACCTCATCCTCGGCCAACATGGCGACGAATTCCTCCGGATTTTCAGACTAATAGGCTAATTAAGGACCCATGGAAATGAACATAACTTGCAAATATCAAAAAGGCTTAGTTTGAACAATGAGATCACGCTATCCACGCGGGTTTTAAAGTTAAACAGACTGCCGAACGAACTCCTGTCTCTACCCTCAGAGCAGCTATTTAAAAGCGTGCTGGATCAGCGCCTTTGGAGAAGCTGGAACCTGAACCCCTGAGCGATGTAGTTGTGGTTCACTACACGTAAGGCTTGTCGATAGAAGTCATCCACGAATTTATGTTGTCAAGAGGTTTAAGCGGGATATGATCCATTTTGGTTCGCTTTAGAAGAAGAAGAAATCGGTTAATATTTGTTACGAGATGGACTTCATCTACCTATAATTTTTCAAAGCCCGTGAATAGGCTCAACACACGATACTTTTTTTAAAATCCACAAGATCTTGCAATTGGCCTCCACTCTTAAACTGGATAGCTGCATTCCTTAGCTTGAAAACTCTACGTACACGTGTACCCCAATGATCGGTTGTTGTCATATCTGTCTAGGCCTTGACAACCTGACAGTATATCAGCCCACGTGGAGTCTCTGATTGTGCGGCACTTTGTCTGTATTCAGGCTTGTGCTTTCACATCACATCACCCGCGCATATTTTTTTATTCAGCAGTGACATAGGAAAATGTTTGAAATCGCATCCCTGTGTTCGGTGATGACATCAACATATGGTGCGTGATTTCACGTCCGATAGACGCTAACGATGTGTCGTCTGATTTAGATTCACTTCACACCTGGTCTGGTTTGAATCACCTTCCGTTCAAAAGGGAAATGTCGCCCCATATAGATACCACAACTGGACAACCGTAGGTCATGTACGGATGTGCAATTGTGCAGTACGTGTGTGCTGTGCGGCTAACACCGTGCTAAATTGTTTGGTCACCGGCAGTGAGTTCTGATACTATTTCTCCAGCGTGTTTCAGCATGCAGCTCATATCTGTCTAGGCCTGGGCAACCTGACAGTATCTTAGCCCACGTGCAGTTTATGACTGTGAGGCACTTTGCCTGGATTAGACCTGTGATTTCATACATACAATACTATTTTTATTTCTAATTTCCTTCTCATATCTGTCTAGGTCTGGGCAACCTGACAGTATATTAGCCCACATGCAGTCTATGACTGTGCGGCACTTTGCCTCGATCAGGCCTACGCTTTCATACACTGGTCGTGCACTGCTCTTCGTTAGCCACCAAGCGAGAGTTTGGAGTTCTGATTGATTGCTCAATGCAGCTAATGTTATGCAAGGCAACGTTAGCTTCTTGAAGCATGCTTTCAGTATATTTGAAACCCGTTTTTCCCATCTCTCCACGTCGCATACGCTATATCACACGTTGAATATGCTACTTCTGTTTGGAACTCGTTGCTAAAGTGCTACGGCATCAAAGCTGAGCAAATGGCTGGAGCTTCTTAGCTGTCAAGAGCGCCCTACTTTACTAATTTTTCCCCGTTAAAATACCGTCTAATGCAACGGCACTCGATATTAACGTACAGAAAGCTACCCGAAGAAAGCATTCTTGTAAGGGAATACTAGCATTACATCGGTAACAGGTACTGAGTGCTTAACTGCCATACAACCATGACATGGTAAAAATTTCAAAAATGGTGAGGAAGGTTTGAACCAATTGAAGATTAATCACAGACACACTGGGATGAGGTGCCTACACCTCGATTGAAACATGCATTCAAAAAAATTTTGCGACAGCTATTTGCGGCTTTGACTGTCACGCATCCTAAAATGCTTTCCTCACCACTTCACTTCTAGATGATGCCTACAGCAAAGCCGCCACTGAACATGATTTTACGCCGTATCACTAAGCGTAAGAAGCCACTGCAAATTTTAATCTCTTGGTTCCAAACCTAGATGACTGTTCGGAACAACTGCAACTTGTCTAATAGATAATCGTGGGGTAGTCATTGATAAGGATGGCCTGAAAGCTAACGCCCCCATTATCTATTATGCCTCCGTTAACTGTCCCAAAACCGTGTTGAGTGGCGGTCTCACATTAAGCATCTTCTAAGAGTATTTGCTTATCATTGTATGTTGCCAGATGTAGTGAGGATGAAAGCTTGTTAGAATGCATGGCAGTGAAAGCCACAAGGAAGCTTACTTACTTTACTTTTGTGCGACTATCTCTTTCTGGAGGATGAGGCGGCTTCGCACAAAGAAGCTGCCGTATTTTTGTCTCTCTACCCGTTCGCGAAAATGGATTGAATGCCTGTTTCATTTGATTTGAAGGCACTTTATCCGTTTGTTTGTGCTTACTCTTTTTCATCCTTCGTAACGGTTTACGTTCCACCCTTTTCTATCTTTTTAGATTTTATAAATTAATTAATTATTAATTTTTGACCACATAAAGTAGTGAAATCTCGTTACACGAGGATGACAAAGATATTCGTGCATATGGTTTAGTTTTGACAACGTGAGAATACTGGCACAAACATTTCGTGAAAGTGTGTCTGCCACAATGTTGTCTCCACCTGGTATATAGACCTCACCATAGCTGAAAGGTGCTAATTTGACTCCAACGTTGAATTTTATCGTTTATATATATATATATTCTTTGTACACTTGTTGTAGGAATACGGTATGGTATAATGGTATGAAAGCACAAGCCTGATCCAGCCAAAGTGCCGCACAGTCACAGACTGCACGTGGGCGAAGATACTGTCAGGTTGCCCAGGCCTAGACAAATATGAGAAAGAAAAAGAACAGGAAATGGTTGTGAGACTCCAGCCTGTTTCAGCATGCAGCTCACAACCTCTGGCCAATCAATTTAGCACGTTAGCCGCACAGCACAAAGTACTGCACGATTGCATATCCGTGCAGGAATACGGGTTCTGATCGTGTTATTTGGATCATGGAACTGACACGAACAAAACACTGAGTGTGTATCTGATATAGACTCGCAAACGATAAATAAAACGAAGAATGTAAAACCTTTATTCGAAATTTCAACCTTACTTTAATCTTTATTACACAAACGCGACAAACAATTACAAAATGTCAACGAGATCTATGTTGCATCAATTGTTCAATGGCGTCCTCCTTTTGGCAGATATATTTCTTGCGGCGAAGGGACTGAAAGATCTCTGATATCGAGATGTTAGGTATAGCAGTATAGTGTATTTTGATCGAGTTGTTGAGAAAGAGATCGAGATTTATTTAATTCTGAGTGGAGTTGGTGGGAATTATCGTCACGAGTATTGATCACAAAGTGAGAAGTGTTGTCCGATTATATTTTTCAAGATGAGTTTGCAGGAGATTGAATTTGCGCGAGAAATAATTTTGACCTAACGTATTATTGACAGTCTTTCGATAGATGTGAGGGAAAATTGCAGGAGAGCAGTATAAAATATTAGGAAAGATACAATAGATTGTGAACTCATAGATACTTTTAGGTCTCACGCAAAGAAAACGAAAACAGATTAAGTAAAATTAGAGCCTGTGTTCTTTATTAAGCATTGAATTTTTATTTTATTTCTTATATCTGCCTAGGCCTGGGAAAATTTACAGTATTTCCGCCCATGCGCAGTCTATGACTGTGCGACACTTTACCTGAAATCAGGATTGTACTTTGATACATATATGTTTATTTAAAATGATGACTTCATGTTAAGTTATCGGAAATGGTGACGCCTAGATACCTAACAAGTTTGCAGATTCGATTTTAGATCGCTAATTATCGCTACATAAATCGTCACGTTTGTCGGCACCGAAATTCGTGAGCAAAAGTGCTACACGCTTTTTCTTCATTTAAAAACAAGAATCTCTGTACAAACCTGGTAGTAAATTTATCTGAATAACTGTTTCTAGTTACAATAGCCTCATTGCCAGCGTATTTGAGACAGTTGACCTTTTCCTCAGTGAAAATGTTGATGCGCTCCTAGATCATATTTTTTTCATAATAGCCTATCTTAAACTATACGCTTGTAAAACAGACATTTCCTGTCCTACTGTTGTACACACAAGAGTATCTGACTGATTACGTTCCAGTGTTCAATCAACCATCGCTTATCCTCGGTAATCGAGTCAATGATGCGCGTAATGCGTTTTATACTTTGAAGACATTCTGGCACAGACCTCGAATTAAGTACATGCATACCCAGCATCCGGCTGCGATGCATCACTTTATTAGTGTAGCCATAAATTCACAAGATTTATAATCATCAGAAGTTTTGACCAGATGTTTTCTGGGTCGTCAAATATACTGCCGTTCGATAGCAATGCCACGGACTTTTCAACTCGCCGTTCACATCCATCAGCCTTCCCAGCAATAATTTTGCCACGTCTTCTGAGTTTATCCTTTCCTCTACCAAATGGAAAATCGTTTTCCGAATCTGATTCTTTAGATTTAAACGACATTGGAGTAACAGTAGCCAGTACCTAACCTGATTCAAGTGAATGATGGCTTTGACAATTATACCGCTTGCGATTTATTGAGGAACCCACACTGGCGCTGTCTATGTGTTTAATCGCTCCTAGTGTCTTGCATGATACGATGCCTTACGAATGAAACCATTTAGCTTTTGTATTCAATAAATTACTTTATCCTTAATTGTTTATATCAATATATGCAATATGGAAATTGCCATAGCCGCTATACACTGTTTGCCCACAAATAACCTTCCTTTATTTTCCCTCATTTAGAATGAAAGTTGAAGAATCGGACGACTCGCTGCTTTCCGGGGAACAAAGCGATTCTCTTTTGTCCGATCAAAGTGACGATAATTTAAATGATGTTCCTTATTATACTGAAAACGAAGTTGCCGAATATGAGGTACTGCACATTCATGCAAATATCATCATCAATACTTTCGTGCATTTAATTTTTTGGTGATCTGCTAGTTATTGTATCAATGAAATTTCGACCATGTTCTTTTTTGTGTTGTATGATTGAATCCGAAAGTAGAACTTTCTTCGGTTGTTCACAAAGTTTGTGTAATAGGTTATTGATGTTTCATCATTACATTAAGTAACATCCTTGCTATAACTTATTTGGATTTTTCAATCTAAACAGCCATTGAATAACAGCAGAGTAATAAAATGCTGTTAGATAAATGAGCTAATAGTGGCCGTATCAAGTATGCGTGCGTATGTATATATGCGAAACTACGTCATCTGCGCAGTTTTTTGTTGCAGTCAGATCCCACTGTCCGCAAATGCCCAAATAAGAATGCACCATTCAACTATGAGCGTAACAACCTATTTACAAGACCCCAAAGATGGTTTTCTATTTGTTTAACCTACCGCAAGCCCCTTAACATCCCATAGTCTAGCTCATTTGTTATTTATTTTCCTGACCATGACGCAAATGTCGTAAGCCAAATTTGAGTAACCTTCGTCTTGGCGAACCGGCACACTGCCTTGATCGATTAGATGATCGTTCGCGACTCGAGACCGGCTGTCTGCGCGAGTGTTCACGGTACAGTGACACCTGCCTTTTCGAAATATTTTGGCTTTTCACTTCGAACAAGTGGCTTGACAACATTGGTTTTCAGTTTTGGATTTACTTGCAATATTTGGGAGGTTGACATCTGCGTGTCATTCGCGTTAGTTTATCAATTTCGTTTTTTATTTATGCGATTGGTTCAGAAGATCACTTTCCCTCGCCAAATTGAAGGTATCTAGAATTATATCCCCTGCAAATTTGCTTTGTCTTATGATTGATGTTTTAACCGTTATAAGGAAATCTTTTGGTCCCGAACTAGACGAATGTCTGAAACATCCGGGTGCATTGAATCAGAGAGAGAGAAACAACTATATGGCTATTTAACATTCGATGATTTTAACGGGGGAAAGAAAACACGAATCAGCCTTCTGTCAGTAGACTAACAAAAATGGTTCGTCTTAATTGGTAGCATTATACACAATCATTTTGTTAGCCCACAGACTGACATCCGATCCAGCGTATTTGAATAAACTACGAAATAACAATCCCGTTTTGGGGTACCTAGTGCAGGATGTTGACGAAACTGCACATTTCCGTGTAGTTACCTAGTGCAGGATGTTGACGAAACTGCACATTTCCGTGTAGTTCCAAACTGCATACAGCCAAATTGAAAACATGGAAGATCTTACCAACCTCTAAGATATGTATGAATGAAAGCTTAAGCCTGATCCAGGCAAAGTGCCGCACAGTCAGAGACTGCACGTGGGCTAGGATACTATCAGGTTGCCCAGGCCTAGACAGATATGGGGGGAATAGAAATAAAGAACATGTACAACAACTTTTGAGTTTTAGCCCTGCCTTAACCTCGAAACATGAGCAAGAATCACAAGATTCCGTCGTTCAAAATACCGCATCATTAAACAAATAAGCAAGCAACAAAATTTCTTTGCATCAGCTGATTCAAAAAGTCACCTCTCAAGCTGATAGTCTACCGAAATAACCCTTACTCACATCCAAAGATAGTTCTAATAACCGAACATAACCACCTGCAAAGGAATCTTCTCAATTCTCAGAAACGTTTCGCAAGTAAAGAAAGGCCCAAACGCACGAATGAAACACCAAAACACTAATGAATCAAATAATACTGCACCATATCGTCGTGAATCTTCAACAGCAGCGTCACATCAACGATATGAGAAGATACTTCTAGATGGTACTACGATTCTGCCCTCTGGGATAGCTTACTATTTCAAACCGTATTGTGGAAATTGAAGCGTTTAGAGCTGTTCCAAATGCTGTGGTTATACTGCGAGCCTATTCTTAACGAGATTGATTCTATTTGGAATGAACCGATGAATGATACTTCAATAATTTATAGCGCAACGAAGTGCCAAAAACGGATCCGATAAATGATGGAATGTAATATTTAAAGTTAGATCGACATTGCTCCAATCACGAGTCTTTCAATATAAAACCATCGGAAGATAATCGCACCAGTAAGTCACGATTGCTTTGTATCCTTAGACGTCTTACATCTAGCGAAGTGGAGGCTCCTTTAAGTGATCCTATAACCGACGGGAAGGAAGTTCTTTGTAAAATATTATCTGATGTCAGCCGGAAAAACAGTGATCAGAGCAGGAGGTCGGTGAAATCCATCAGTGATCTACTGTCCAGCAGTCAACAACTCGGCGCTCTAGAACATATTCAATGGTTTTCAGTTGAGTGAAATGTGTCTAAATCACCTGAACAAATCAAATCAAAGACTACTAATAAACATGCGGAACATAAAAAGTCCCATACAAATTCACCACGAGAGGCTAACGAAACTAAGACAGTTACAGCCACCTTCAAAATCGAAAGTGTCACAATGCGAAAGCAGGTGACTCTTAAAATTAATGAGCGACCAGTGGTTTCACGATTAGATATCACATCTGTCATCGCCCTGTTATTCCAAATAATTGGTGCAAATCTGACCCTCCCAAAATGGAACAAACGACTCACACGGCAAAGGATGATTCGGGTGGTATTCATAAACTGAAGGGCGAACTTCATTACGAAGTCACTTTTCAAAAAAAACGATTTTTCGGGGTCTGGATTGGATAATGGATGTGAATTTATTTGAACAGCCAATAGAAAGTATAAGCGGAGGCCCACCAGTCAATCTATTGTCTGGTACATACTCTTCGGTTCAGTGTTTCAAAGACAACTTGATGCATTAAAGGAGCACCATAAAGCACTGTTTGAACCGGGACTGTGATGTTGAACGAAAACAGAGGTAACATTGCACTTGAAAGAAGGAGCAAAGCCTCTATGTAGACCTAACCTCCAGTACCCTATGCCTCACAAGCAATGGTTGAAGCAGAAATCAATGGACTGCAAAAGCAAGGCGTCCGAATGGTTGGCTCTTGTTGTCGTTGTCAATAAAACCAATGTCAAAGTACGTATTTATGCTGACTTCTCAACGGGCTTCAACGCAAACGGGCTTAAAACTCATGAATATCCCCTGCTTATTCCCTAAGGTTAGTTCGCCAAGCTTCATGGTAGTTGATATTTACCGAAACTTGACCTGACCAACGCTTGTACACAAGTACCAGTGGAAGAATGGTCTTGGAAGTGGCCAAAGATCAATACGCACCTTGGTCTGTTCCAGTACAACCCACTACCATTTCGAGTGAAGACCACACTTGCCATTTTTCAGCAAATAATGAACACAATCTTATGTGACGTCCCTGTCGCAGTGGTGTGCTTGGATGATACCTCAATTACAGGCTCAGGCCCTTAAGACTTACTACGCCTATTGGAAAGTGTGGTGTATAGACTGGAGAAAGCTGGTTTCAGACTACGTGCTGAAAAGTGTACTGTTCTGATAGAGAACGTCAAATTTTTGGAATTCATCATTAATAAAATCAGTCGGCTCCCGGATCCGGAAAATATGGAGCCCATCAAAAGCATACCAGCAGACTAATAAAAGTAGGTTTGTCTTTTCAAACCGCCCCGCTCGTTTCTTGGTCTTATAAGACGCTAGGGTGTGTTCCTACCGAGCCCGCATAGATTACTAATGAAGGAAAATGAATGACATTGAATAATATAATGTCAGGGGTCTTTCGATGAGGTCAAGGCTGCACTCATTTGCGATTTACTACTCATGCACTATGACCCAAATTTTCAAACAGTTGTGCTAGCGATGCATCTAATTTTAAGATAGGAGCTGTCATTTCCCATATTTCCCTCATGGATCTCAAAAGGCAATTTAATGTTTGGAGAGTGAGTAGTCGTACCCAAAAAGTTGCGGAGAATTTCGCACTGGAACACCGACAATGGCAAATTACAAACGGTACCGGTTTATGACTGTGATGCATCTGTGCCGTTAAAAAACCAACCAATTGAATCTGAGTATACCAAACGAGGTCGTTTTGATCTTGGCAGGCAGTCTTCCGAAAATGAAATCAAAGATAAAATGTTCCGTGTCATCTTTGGTTGTTTGCATTCGACCGATCCACCGACTTTACCAGATGACGCTCATCAAGTATTTTTGGATAGACTACGAGTGCTAACAATAAAGGAAACAACTAATGAGTTACGTGCTGGGATGTTCATGGGCCTGCACTTGGTTAAAGACGTAGAAATCCATATTTGGGGGTCTAGTAAAGATGTTACGTTTCTAATAAAACGTCACGTTTCGTTTCTCAGTTGATGCGTTTATCCTTCTTTTGGCATTTGGGACATTGAGATATGACTGCAAGAAAGTATTTGCGAGCAGACAATTATGGACCCAACCAAACTATCCCGCTTCACATCTTCATCGTGTGATATCACTGGCAAAATGTTGAATGTCTTTGCTGTATTGAAGCATCCGCTACAAACTTAAATGGTCACTACTAAAACAGTTATCCGTGTCACACTTCGCTACTGAGTTGAATTCAAACAAAGTCTAGTAAAATGTTATCAAGCCATACACCAAACCATTGCATTCATTGTACACGGATGTGCGATTATGTGGCACTACCGTACTTCGCAGGTAATGCCGTGCTAAATTGCTTTGCCAGCGGTAATGAGCTGCGTGTAAAACACGCTGGTGTCTCATTGTCATTGTCATTTTCTTTTATCTGTCTAGACATGGGCAACTTGACAGCATCTCAGCTCACGTGCAGTTTCTTACTCTGAGACAATTCGCCTGGATCTACACTTGTGATTTAATACATCATGTACATGTTCTATTCATTACTTTTGTGAGACATCTTTGGACATCAATTCGGTTCGATAATTGTATCGCTTTTTGTTTAGTACTTGGCGACGTTGTCCTCAATAACTTATCGTATTCTCATCGTAGATATTGAGCCCGAATCAACTTACACAGCATATGGCGGATATAACACAGGAAGTCGGACAAATTATCCAAGTTCCCCCGACCTATCTTCGTTTGCTGCTCGCTCATTTTAAATGGGACAAACACGCTCTGACAGACTTTTATTTCGAGCATGATAAGGCCAGAACCTTTACAGAGGCCGACATCGTGGATCCCTCCGCTTTACCTGGTGAGTGCTTGTTTATATAAACCCAAAATTGGAAAAACGTAGAACGTGCTTGGCACCAAAAAGTGCTAAACAACCACGTACTATACCAAACATTAAAAGTGTATGCTCAAAACGGCTTTTAACCACTACAACTAAGCAAGCTTCAGCAGTAATTTCATCCGACTGCTCCTTACTCTAGCACTTCTTCTAGTTCACATCTCCATAGTCCCAGATTCCCTCAATTACACTAATGAAATTAATGGAAAAAATTGCAATGATGTTATAGCAATATCGTTGCGTAAATTGCAGCCAAGATTACGACGTTTAACGTGAGCGATCATTCTTATGCTCCTCCTGCTAGAATTTTCTATCGCAAACTCAATATGGATAGACGAATGTGCGATTGTCCGGTAGTTATGTACTTCACGGTTAATTCCATGCTAAATTGATTTGCCACCGGTAATAAGTTACATGTCGAAACATAGTAAAGTCTCAAAATATTCATTTGCATGCTTTTCCGTCATTCACACCCCACGACCGGCTTCGTGCTGTTTGCACTCATCAGGTAGGGACAGTAAGATCAGGATCCGCATGCGCTTGAAACAGTGGAAGAATGGTAAACAAGGAGCGCTTGTATGCCACTGTTGGATAAGGCTGGTACGACCAACCGTTCAAAGCATGTGTCCAAACACATGTTAATGGGGTTAAACACATAACCATGAAACAAAATATTCAGTTGCATGCTTTCCGTCATTCACACCCCACGACCGGTTTCGTGCTGTTTGCACTCATCAGGTAGGGACAGTAAGATCAGGATCCGCATGCGCTACCTGATGAGTGCAACAGCACGAAACCGGTCGTGGGGTGAATGTCGGAAAAGCATGCAAATGAATATAGTAAGTCTCATTGTCATTTTTCCTTATATGTGTCTTGACCTGGGCAACCAGACAGCGTCTTAACCAACGTCCAGTCTACGACTGTGCAGCACTTAGCCTGGACCTTTGCTGGTGCTTTTATTACATGTCTTTTTTTAACAAGTATTAGCCATTACTTGATTACATGTGATATATGCCATACATGTATACCTTGTTACACGTCTGGTTGTCTAATGGCTCATCTCGGGTGTAAATTTGTCATACAGGCTCATCCGTTATCGTAGGTTATAAACCATACCAGGGACCAAGCATTGCTGATTGTTCTATCGTAAGGCCTTCGTCATCATCATCGTCATAAAGCACAAGTCTAGAGCCAGACAAAGTGCCAAGCAACATGAGGCAGGAAAATCAGATAAGCAAGCCCGTGAAAAATGGAAAGCAGATCAACGGAATATGCAAACGCAAATGCGCAGCTATTTGGTAATTTTATCATCAAATATAATATAATAATACCGGGAAAAAATTGACACAATATGATACATTGGCGCCACTGATTTCGCAGCCAACTATTAGGTGGATCTGTAAAATGGCATTGTTTAAGATTAGATAATTTTAGACATTACTGTTGTTGTCATATCAACGTTAATCTTAAACGTACAACCCATTTCTGGTGCCAGATTCACAGTGTTGCCTTACCTGGTGCATGTAACAGAGAGCGGACAAGTAAAACAAGCTTCTGCTGCACATACCGTCCAAACTTTTTCTAACCTTTCTTAGCAAGTAATTTTTCTAAAATTTGAAGCTGCGGAAAGACTGCGGTAAACATGTAACATTCTCCATTCAGGAAGTTACAAATCGTTTTTATCCTCGCAGTCCTGTTTACTTAGGATATATGCTAATGGGCTTCATTTGCTCTTTACTTGGTCATTTAGCTGTTGTTGTCTACAGGAAACGCATGCATGACCATCTACAATTATTGGAGAAATGACTTCTCCAAATCATTCGTCACTAATCATTTTGCTCCTCAGATGATCCATAGCTGCCCTTTCGGGTCTGGCGAGTGTTGGCATAATGCTAAATTCTCGTAAGAAGCCTTGTTATTTGATTGTACCAGTAGGATTAGTTCAGTTAGAAAGCCAGCGAATATTCAGCCCAACCCAAAATCGTGTAATAAACGATGTTTTTTGTTGTAGCCACTTATGCCTTGACTAATACAAATTCTGCTTATGTGAAAGGCCCCTTATATGCCCTTTTGCGACGCGCGAATACATCTGTTATTGCTATCATAACTGGAGATGTGAATCCGGAAAGCCTTATTTTATCTCATCAAAGTCACCATTAATTTGGCTTCTAGGTTCTTGTAGGCCGTGGTTATTTTTAAGCAGCGTATCCTTTCACCATAAAAGTTGGCGGTGTGTAAGCTGGTTCCGACCGAATGGAAATGGACATTGGACGCCAATTTGCCATATTGCACTGTGACGAGTGAATTGGGAATGCGCGAGCCGGGGCTCATGGGTACCGCACTATCAGCTGGTAAAACCACACCCTCAGCTCTGAGTTTTAACAGAATTCCACAACGCTCAACTGAACTTCTTTTTCAATGGCGTCTAATAATATCTAAACAAAAGCACATTATGTGATGTAGACGCACAGCTGGTGTCTACAATGTATGCAAGTTTTGTCGTTGTCTGGTCATAGAAAAAAAGTAATCGTTGAGCCATACGTTGTTCTGACCTTATCCTTAGCACATCTTTCCGCGCTACACCGAAAATTTGATGAACAAGCTATCGGGCCTCCTACCGCTCTTACACTCCTTCACACGTGATGTGCAGTTATGCGGTACTCCTGTGTTGGGCAGCTAACACTGTGCTAAATTGATAAGTCACCGGTAGTGAGCTGCATGCTGAAACAAACTGTAGTCTCACTGCCATTTCGATTTTCATTTTCATATCTAACTAGGCCTGGGCAACCCGACAGTCTCTTAACCTACGCGTAGTCTATGACTGCGGCACAAGCATCGTACTACGCTGCGTGTACTTTATGAATACGCATCTTCAGTACGAACACGAATTTTCGCTAAATTTCCAAACCTCAAGTAGCGTCCGTCCACCTGCTCTTTATACAGTGGAACCCACCTACAACGAACTCGTTTTCAACGAATTCCCGGGTTGAACGAATACACCACGATTTCCCAAATAAATTCCTTCTTTGTAAGCCTATTTAAAACATTCGTACAACGAATCTGTTCGTTACGAATCTCGACTTTTACGAACACCGTACACGTTCCCGACAGTTATGTTTGTTCAATAAAGTTCATGCATACAACGAACTCGCTCTGTCTTGGCTTTAACCCACAACGCTCCGTCAAGAGTGGCCTGCAGTGCGTTAAGAATAGAACTGACACAGGCAGCCTGGCATACAGTGTGCTAACTGACTCGCACGCACGCACAAGAAAATCGCGTTAATTCTCTGTGACTGGTAATCACAGACTCATGACAAATTGCAATCACTCGGGCAGAAACTTCATTCCCTTCTTACAGTTACACGATGACTGACACAACGAAAACGAGAGCAGTTTAGCCTAGAGAAAAAAGGGAAATTTTAGCTGAAGTGGAGAATGGTCAAATGACAAAATCTGAAATTGTCAGTGTGTGTGCAAGATGTTTTTACTACCTCGTTTTAGAATAAATTTACTATTGTTAACATGAACTTGGATTTAATGTTGTGATCTGTGTGCTGTTGCATCATCTAATCATCAAATGGATTACATTCATGCAGAAACACACAAAGGTAAGATATTCTTCACTTGTTTACATGTGTACAAAAAAAACGGCGGCAAAATCACATGTCTGGCAAAGCGTTTTACTTACAACGAATTCCGCTTTTAACGAACATTTTACTCTCCCCCCAGAGATTCGTTGTACCCGGGTTCCACTATATATTTAATTTTGCTATTACTGCTAGGATCGAATTATGCCACCAGAGCATGCGAAATTTAAGAATTCACTTTCCGCATTGTGTTAGGATTCGTGATTTTGAATGTGCCGATGGCGCAGATATTCTTTTCCACTCGAAAGCACGTGTATAGGCTTTGCTAATTCGGCCCTGTGCGGGAATGGGGACACGTTTCCCGCCGTCCAAATGCAGTGCTCTGCTGTCGATCGATTTATCAATCTGCACTTTTTTATTAGAAAATTGTAAATCGTTTTACGTATTTTGTAGTTTGCTCATTAATTCGGCATCGTTAGATGATGAGGTTTGGGTGCATGTTCCTAAGGCGACCATAGCTCTATCCTCAGAAGGATCTGTCGCTTAAATTCATAGGTTGATTCACCAAAACGGCAGCTCGGTTTATGCTGTTGTATGTGTGAAACTTGATATTTACACAAAAAGCACATCCAACACCTGTCTCTGTTACATCATGAGTGTTAGCTGGTACCGCCGTATACGTTATGATGCTATTCATATTTAAGTTTTGGTAGTTTTGATATGAAGAAGCTGATCTACTTGCACACACTACGCTGATTGATTGTAGTTTTGTAGATGCCGGAGCATCGACTTCCAAAATTGTTTATTTTTGCGATCCAAGGTCAGGCGTAAAGGTTTTCACTGACAAATTTTGTGTTCATTTAATGGAGGCACTTCCAATGGCGTTGAGTTGAAAAACGTTTAATTGCACGCATCGTAAGCTGACGTTTTACGAATTATAGAAATCGACGTCTTACCATGCATCGATTATTGCTAATGTGTTTACTTTTTGTGCTTCGACAAGACTTATCTTTTCGGACGAGCGTTTCTAATAAACTTATCTTAATTTGTGGTTCCCGTCGTTAGTGGTTACATGTCTTTTTCTCCAACAACTTTCATAGGGTTATCAAGCTACCATTCTCAGGTTGACGCAACCGAAGCTGACTGTGATATTTGTTGCCAGCGTTATCCCAAAAGTAAGTTCATTTCGTGTTGCATGCTACTTTTGATAAAACTAATGTCATTATTATACTTGAATGACACTGTTACACAGGGTTCGTACAACGAACCACGATGTTCAGACACAGAATCACAAAGTGATTCTTGGTCAAAGCACTCAATGCGCTTCTGGATGACCAAAGTGATGTGTTGCTCACATCCCCTGAAATTACAGGTTTCTGGCTGTTTGCCGTCGTCAGGTGGAGACAGTAAGATCAGGTTCAGTGAGCCTTGAAACAGTGGTAAACAAAGTTATACTTGTAAGCCACTGTTATATAGGGTTCGTACAACGAACCACGATGTTCAGACACAGAATCACAAAGTGATTCTTGGTCAAGCACTCAAGGCGCTTATGGATGGTTCGGGGGTTCGTTGTACGAACCCTATATAACAGTGGCATTCAACTATAACTTTGTTTACCACTTATTCACCGTTTCAAGGCTTACTGAACCTCATCTTACTGTCTCCACCTGATGACGACAAACAGCCAGAAACCGGTAGTGGAGTGTAACTGCGGGGGATGTGAGCAACACATTACCTTGATGTCATTATGTTTGCAACAATCCGACATTCGACTCGTGTATGGCAGTCATTAGCTATTAGCTATTGTCCTTGCGTTGAAAGTTGTCTGCTACCTCAAACCGGCACGAAGCGGACAATTGTGGGACGCGTGAAGGGGATTATCACATTTCAACGTGGAGCCTGTCAGTGGAGCGTTAACTTACGCTTTTTAGGCTGGTTCGATCCTCCATCATTGTGTGTATTTGTAAATGGTGAGCAACCCTAAGCCCAGTAAACACAGTGTTTGCACTAATTTATGTCATCGGCTCGTTGGGCCAATGTCGCTCTACCCACCTACGATACTTGAATGTTGTTTGGACGCGTTTCTCAAGCAATACAGGTTTAAATATGCCAGTCTGGAGAACAGTTCATAAACGCTTAATTGCGATCGGTCAAAACGGTGGACGGTAGCCCAGGTCGTTAAGGCGTGAGACTAAAATGGTGATGGTCGGGGATTGGAATCCCACCCGAAGCGGAGGATATGCGCTGCTGATGAGCTCAAATAAGAGCGAAACTCCAGTCCAGTGCTTGCATTATGGACGGTCGTGATCAACTTTGTGAATAGTTCGATGGGCTTGGCACGGATAAGTAGTCACAAATATAAAATACAGGTTCCGCCCACGGTTTCCAGTTATCGCTTATTCATGTCGACGTGCAAGTGCCTATGCCAAGGGGCCAAACCTTCCGCTTGAAGCCGTTGATTTCCCATCTCGAGCCGAGGTTATGTGCGCGCCGTGATGAATTGAGTCAGCAGCAGCGAATATTCTATCTGATAAGGCGTCATTTTCTTTCCAAACCTAAGCACGATGTGTCTGTATTCACATAATCCTTATCTTTGTACACAGTATTCAACAAATTCAGTGTACATGCTGTTGTTTATGTTACGACTAATCATGGTCTTGGCTCTTTTTTCTAGCTCAAATGCATTCCCTTCCTTGCAACCATTTCTTTTGCTGTGAATGTTGGCAACGCTATTTGAAATGGAAAATAATGGAGGAAAATCAAGGCGATCGTATCTACTGTCCCGCAGTTGGTTGCAATGTACTTATCGAAGACGAGCAAGTATACAACATGATCACCGATTCGACAATTCGGAAACGCTTTCAAAAACTAATCTCAAACAGCTTCGTGCTGCACAATCGTTCCTTGACCTGGTGCCCTGGCATCGATTGTGGCTACGCGGCTCGATGCTTCGGCGCGCGCGAATCACGTCAAATCAATTGCACCAACTGCTCGGAATCGTTTTGTTTCGCTTGCGGCCAACCATGGCATGACCCGGTCCGTTGCGCGCAGCTCAAAATCTGGCTTAAAAAATTGTCCGACGACTCGGGCACCTCAAATTGGATTGTGGCCAACACCAAGGAATGCCCCAAGTGTCATGCTACAATCGAAAAGAATGGTGGTTGCAATCACATGACGTGTCGAAACGCGGATTGCAAATATGAATTTTGTTGGTTGTGTCTCGATCGATGGGAGCCCCATGGTGCGCAGTGGTACAAATGCAATCGATACGCGGAAAACACCGCGGAACAAGCACGCGAGAAACAAGCCGAGGCACGTAGCAAACTGCAACGCTTCTTGTTCTATTCGAATCGTTACATGAATCATTGGCAATCGCTACGCTTTGAAGCTCGCCTGTATGAACTGGTACAAAGTAAAATGGAGGAACTGCAGTCGCACGGTTCTTCGTGGATAGATGTCAAATATTTTCGCACAGTGGTTGATATTCTGTGTAGCTGTCGAAGAACCTTAATGTATACCTACGCGTTCGCGTACTTTTTGAAAAAGAACAACCATTCGATCATCTTTGAAACGAATCAGAGTGATTTGGAACTCGCTGCGGAGCATTTATCCGGACTGCTCGAGCGTGATCTGTCCACAATGAGTTTAGCCGAATTGAAACAAAAATTACAGGACAAGGCGAGATATTGCGAGAACCGCCGGCAGTTGCTGTTGGATCATGTACATGAGGGCTACGAGAAAGATTTTTGGGAACAATTGGATCTATGATTTTGCATTGACACTGTGCTCGTGGCTGTCGGACTATTCGTGTTTCGTTTGAATCCCGGGCACCCGACAACAATTACCTTATTTTCACTCATTGACTTTATTTATCCTGCCCATTACTTTGTATATACTTTCTGTGCGCATATGCTCAGTTTTTATCGTTTTCCTAAACTGTTTTCCATTCTACTTATATGACACAAACGTTTAGCGCTTTTGAAGGATGACGAGTGCTTCAGCAAAGTGAATGGGAGGTGAATCAATTTTGGCATCACGTAAGATGAACGGAAGTGCATCTATATGTAATCACAAGCGATGGCGTCAAAGAGAAACTACCTCCCCATATTTAAGCTCGCGTACTTATTTGCGACACCCCGAGTTGCAACGTGCGCGCTTGAGGGGATTCAATCTCACCTGAATGTTTAACGCTTGAGTGAATTTTACTGAAACCAGGATTACATTTCCTGGGGGCTAGTGTCACCAAATGCTCAAATGTGTACTTCTATGGTTGATCACATGGAAATCAGTTGGTGTTGTAATTCAAGAACTGGTATTTTATACGCCTGTCTAATATCATATTATTTTACGGTGGGTGGCTGTGTGAGATTTCAGTCCCAGGCACATGAATGTCAGGGAACTGTATAAGTAACCGTATTGACACAGGACCCATGTGCGAATCGTACTGAGTTGCACTCATCAGACATCATTAGTGTACTTTGTACGTAGATATAGTAATGCGTCAAACGTGTGGCTATTGGCCGAAATGCATGCGAACTTCACCAGGAATTTTTAATAGCGAAAATTGCCACTTCGATCATTTAACTTAAGGTAACAGACATGTGGGATGATACCACAAACTTCGCCAAAATGTGAATATAGTAGTGTTTGATCCATAATCAACTCCTGTGAACTTGTGTAGATTCGTTGTAAGACATTAACTCTCATGATCGAAAATACTTTCAAATGGTTCTAAGTTATTTGACAGCAAAATGTTTAGCCCCGTCAGTCTGACCTAATCTGAGAGTGAAATCGATAATGGACCAGACTAAAAATTGTCCGCATCCGACGTGAATCAAAATACTCCCGTGTATCATCATTTAAAATTAAATGAGAACCAATGACATGTTCAGCTAATTTTTGTTCGATTTTACAAGGAATGCACATTACAATGTTGTAGGGTTTGTAAGAAATCACAAGCCTGCCCCAGCAAAGTGCCACCCAGTCAGACTCCACGTGGGCTAAGTCACTGTCACGTCAACTTGACCTAGACAGATGTGGTAAAGAAAAATAGCAATGGCAGTGAGACTCCAGCGTCTTTTCGCATGCAGCTCACTACCGGTGGCAAATTAATTTAACACGGTGTTAGCTGCACAGCACAAAAGTGAAGCACATTACAATGCTAAGTACGTTTTGAAGGTCATTTGTCGAAAAGCTCATAACCGCACAATGTTATAGCTAGGTTGCAGGGGAATCATAAATTGACAAGGTTTGGTAAGGCAGGCATGAATATGAATACTAAATTGAATGTTATACAATACTATAATAAATTTAGACGAGCGTTGTGTACCTGTCTGTAGAAAATTATCACAGTCACACAAAGTCATATGGACCTAGACGATCAGCATGGCAGTCCAGCCTTCGATTTTGACGCATTGCATTGGTTAAAATATTTACGATAATGTCTGGCAGCGTAACAGCAGCATTATTTCGTCGAATAGGTGCAACTGCGTGGAGAGGAATGTGTTCGGCGTGGTGCGCAATCGAATACAACCCGGGTTTCGAGGATTAAATGTATGCAATCATAGGCCTTGGGCCATGCATTATAGGACAGCCATAGACAGGTCGTCAGCTATTATCATTTAGTGAAGTTAAAAAAACGAAGTGCTTTTCGTGTATTTGCATAATCCGCTTCGTTTTTATGCGTTTGATTATGTGCATTTTCTGCTCCACGTTGTTCGCCATTTTGACTGGCTCCAGGCCTGCGATTCATGACTGGTAGCCAGGCCTAAACAAGGGAATGCGTCTCCAGTTTGTTTCTGCATGCAACTTATTATCAATGACAAATCAGCTTCGTGCGGTTATAGCGGTACAGCACCGAAAAAAATCAGCATTGCTCATCCGTGGACAAGCCGATATACTTTTAAAATAAGAGCATGGGTTTATGAAGTCTTATCGCGTTGTTCACGTAATGTCGGTTACACAGCGAAATCCTTCCACCGGTTTAACGTAAATCCTCGTGTATAGGCCAAATATGCTGAGCCTAAATTTTATTTCAAGTCAGGATGCTGTTTAGAAATGCAGCTTAAAACCTGCGGATATCAAAATAATTCGTTACGTCGATGGAATCTGGAAAATTTAAGATTTTGAAAATATGGCTAATCAGATATGTACACAGAAACACAAAGGTTGTCACAGCCGGGGGTGGTAGTAGGAATGAGCCACCTACTATCTATAAAATGCTCCCACGTGGCGTGCGTCTCAAATAGCCTCTGACAACCAAGTCCAACTCCTGGCCTGCACGAGTGGCTTTCACAAGCCTGGCGGAACTGCTCTTACTGACAGGAGAAGGGGCGAAGGCGGGTGACTGGCGCCTTAAAACGAGTTTGCTCCGGGCAGATGGAGCTCGTCAGCTACTGGCAATCCATCTAGGGGAAGGAAAACCCTGACCCCAAACCCCCACTGCCTTGTGGGTCACCCGATTGCGGGAAAGGCTTCGGGAGAAAACCCCGAGGAAAATCCGGAGAGAAGTCCCGTAGGTAGATAACTGGCGCACAGCGCGTTTATCTGCCAACTCCCTGCTGCCTTGTAGGTTGCACTTGGCTGTGCAAAGGCTAGAGAGGTGTACTCGAACAAACACCGAGTGGTGCTGGGGACATCACTTGTACACTACCCCCAAGAAACTTCATGATGATGTCTCAATGGTTCTGCGTACCGTCTACGGAGTTCGCAGGTGGGAACGAGACTGGATCACGATCTGCAACGATCTCGCCTCCGATCGACATGCGTGGGCTGGTGCGATCCGAGACATCAATGAAGCCGGCTAATCCACCCGTGGAGCCAGCCGCACAAAAGTAAAAGTAAAGTAAGAAACACAAGTAAGTAAAGTAGAAACACGACATACAAAGCAAGTCGTTCGCTGTTGTAGCAGACTCCCGGCTCTATACATCTTTTATCGTACATACATTCTAGTACACTATACAAATGGTCACACGCTGATGAGGATCATGTGGTGAATATTCCGGCGGTTTACGCCATTGACCCTTCCTATGATTATTAATGGATACCTGAGCCTCACGATAGAGTACATGTATGAAAGCACAAGCCTGATCCAGGCAAAGTGCCGCACAGTCAGAGAGTGCATGTGGGCTAAGATACTGTCAGGTTGCCCAGGCCTAGACAGATATGCGTGGGAAATAGAAATGGTAGTGGGACTCCAGCGTGTTTCAGCGTGCAGCTCACTACCGTTGGCCAATCAATTTAGCACGATGTTAGCCGCACAGCACAGTACATGATCCGCGCATCAGCTCCATGGCTACGTAAAAAGATTGTGTTGTTCGAAGTGTTGTATCACGGAGCAATTAACCTTGTTAAGGGAGCCACGATCGACCAGTGGAGAATGTGGATCTGTGGGATTTCATCCAGAAACGGGTCTGTAGCGAATTAATTGTTATATGCAAAATACAGAAGACTAAGTATCACTTGTTAGGGTATTTATTCTAAAATACGCTACAAATCACATGCGGTTACAGTAACTCACTTGCAATGTCATATTTGCGAATAGACTGTCGTCACCATTTGATTACGTTTGCGCCCAATTTTTGAGGAACCGAGGAGCTCTCGTAGGAGTGGAGACTCAATCGATTTTAAGCAAATTTGCATCCATCTTACAGTTGACCTCACTGGATATTAAACATCTAGGATGCATCTTAAATGTACTGATGCGACATATCGAAGCATTTTGCTATTGTGTCCGGTAACAAGGCTCACACTAGGTCTTATGCTCGTACCCACAATGAAGTCAGCCGTACCCACCACAGGTGATGAACACACACTAGCTGCGACCGCTAAGCAACGTCAAGGACTGTGCAAAGAGTCTAAATGACCGATTGTTATGTGCATCCATTGATTTTTACGTACATTGTGTTGCGAAAAATGCCGCGAATGATTTCTCGGCAGAACAGATTGAATATATCCAACTAAACTACAAAACATCGGAAATGTAAATTAGAATTTATTGGTCTCAAGAAGGCATTTGTTTAATTTTGTAGTACAAACTAGAAGCATGACTGAACATTCTAAATGGGTTCTGAGACATAATCATTGCAGCAGGACTCATCCATGTGCTCGGGATTGGGTAGCGGCGCCAGGCCACCATGTGGCTGATTGACGTAGGAATGTGGCGCGGCAGCAGCAATGAGATATTGCCCGCCATTTGCCGCGGTTTCGGTAGAACCTGAACTCGACAAACACGTGGAATCAGAAGGATTCGATTCTGGCGAAAACTGCGAATCAGTTTGCAGAAAGGAATACGAAGTGGCCGGTGAAGTTGGATCGATTAGATGGCTGCGCTGTGCGTTTGCTGATTAAAATGTATATGAAAGAAGTATTTGAATTGACAAGAAATCGGTTATCTTATGAGCAGGTTGAAATACTCGAGCGGACAGATAACCGTTCAGATTACAAATAACGTTTGCATCTTGCATATCAAATCGGATCTAATGTCGGCGGGAGTCTACAAAGTTGAAAATATATTCCGTATAGTGTGTTCAGTTTTGTCGGAGCGGTATATACGATACGGTGCCAAAAATGTCAGATTAATCAATCTCGATGTTATTGGATAAAGCTCGATCTACTACAACAGCGCCGCGCACACGCTGATTCGAACCCACGGAATCGAGACAAACGGCGCAGATCGATCGAATGTTTCACAGCGGTAGATGTCGTTGTTATTCGCTCATTGGACTGCAGTTCATGCGATAAAAACAGTACATTCGATGAGCCTAGTGCACGTAGAAAGACCAATATTAATCGTGAAGAAACGTGCAATAGACTCAGCAATGGTCTACTCGAAACAATTAGCTAGTGAATATAGTTAAAATGGAGAGATTGAGGATAGGGTACAGATTAAGTTGAAGAACAAGAAAATGACCTTAGTCGTGTACACAAATTTTCAGCAATAATATTGATTGATAACCTGAGTAGTAGCAAATCATTGAAAGATAAGGTTTATCAGGGGAGAATAAAAGTTGCATTGTTTTGCACACCGATTTCGATTCAAGACGCAAGGTGGTCAGGCTTGAGATTCCAGTGTGTGGTTAAAACCAGCTGAAAAGCCATTTGATAATGGAGATGGTACACTTAAAGCAGGTTTCACTGGCATCGAGATACCGAACGAGAAAACTGTTTGGTGCTGAGAAAACTTGAGCAATTTGTGCGCCAACATTTTTAATTAAGATAATTTTTCCAAATGATGGATGACAAGCTTTGCTTCACTGAGTGTGCATTATGAATAAATATACAGTGTAACCCACCTACAACGAACTCGTTTACAACGAATTCTTGGGTTGAACGAACGCACCATGATTTCCCAAATAAATTCCTTCTTTGTAAGCCTATTTAAAACATTCGTACAACGAATCTGTTGGTTACGAATCTCGCTTTTTACGAACACTGTACACGTTTCAGACAGCTATGTTTGTTCAGTAAAGTTCATACATACAACGAACTAGCTTTGTCTTGCCTTTAACACACAACGCACCGTCAAGAGTGGCCTGCAGTGCGCTAAGAATAGAACTGACACAGACACAGGCAGCCTAGCCTACAGTGTGCTAACTGACTCGCATCCACGGACAAGAAAATCACGTGAATTCTCTGTGACCGGTAGATCCGTCTGTGAAAGATGCCAGGAGTGCTCTTGATCTCTGCAGGAGATTTTTAGGATAGAAGGAAGAGACGTCGAAAGAGAACTTGAAGTTGTGGAGAAAAATCAAGGCGGTGGCGAAGTCAAAACTTAAACAAAAGAGTATCGCCAGCTACTTCATGAAAGCGTGAGATTGGACTGTCAGTGTATGTGCAAGATGTTTTTATTACTTCGTTTTAGAATAAATTTACTATTATTAACATGAACTTGGATTTAATGTTGTGATCTGTGTGCTGTTGCATCATGTAATCATCAAATGGATTACATGAATGCAGAAACACGCAAAGGTAAGACATTCTTCACTTGTTTACACGTGCACAGAAAAACGGTGGCAAATTCACATGTCTGACAAAGCGTTTTACTTACAACGAATTCCGCTTTTAACGAACATTTTACTCTCTCCCCAGAGATTCGTTTTACCCGGGATCTCTGGGGGGAGAGTAAAATGTTCGTTAAAAGCGGAATTCGTTGTAAGTAAAACGCTTTGTCACGATTTACATCATGAGAAAGAATTGCACCTGATGTGCAATCGTGCAGCATTTCTGTGCTGTACGGCTAACATCGTGCTAAATTGATTGGCCAAAGTTAGTGAGCTGCATGCTGAAACACGCTGTAGTCTCACTACCATTTCTATTTCCACCCTCATATCTGTCTAGGCCTGGGCAACCTGACAGTATCTCAGCCCACGTGCAGTATCTGACTGTGCGGCACTTTGCCTGGATCAGGCGTGTGCATTCATGCATACATACATAGATGAGAAAGAAGAATCCAACAAACATTAATGCTCTTCATCATCCGGAAGCTAGAAAACAAAGGACAGCATTAGGCAGTACATACGGCAACCCAAAGACTCTATAGCGTCATAGTTTTGCTTCGACCAGGATTTGTGCTCATTTACAACTGAGTTCGAGCAAGAATCATGTTCAGATCACATCAGGAGCCGTGCGCACCATCTTTCGCTTACAGCCACCGGTCACAATGAGACTATTTTCGCGGGAGCGGAATATTCACGTTTTTATGACAATTTGTGTTGCCTTGTATGCTACTAAAGGTAACACTGTTAGCCACCCACCGGAGCGAATACTATGCAGTCCCGGTGACAAATAACCGATTAAATCGCGTGCTAAATCAATAAGAAAACACAAGAAAACGTGACAAACCTTGGAGTTCAGAGTGACTGGTACGCCTCAGAGAACCACATGTCAGTCCATCGGTAGATGTGGTACTGAATATCAATTTGATCAAAGATTGTTTCTGGAAGACCGAGATTAATGCAACAGATTAGAGGACGATTTCATATAAGATGACTTCTATGCGCTACGGAAAACTGTTTTTACAAACATTGGAATTGGATGAAAACAGAAAGAACAGCTTACACAAGTTCTGCCTACCAAGGATTACTTATTTTTATTATAGGGTATGGTATGAAAGCACAAGCCTGATCCAGGCAAAGTGCCGCACAGTCAGAGACTGCACGTGGGCTGAGATACTGTCAGGTTGCCCAGGCCTAGACCAACGATGAAATCTCAAGCCTTTAAACAATTTGTTTCTGTTAGGATACACATGTAATGAAATACAATACAATATTAGAAATGTAATGATTGAAAACATCAGCATACGTAGATCCCAAGCAACAACTGTTCCTCTGGGGTGAAGTTTAATACATCTGCTAATCAACTAGTCATCGATTATCAAAAGCGGTTGCCGGAAGGTTCGTTCAAATCACTGCATTAGGCACAATTTCGCAGTGGGAGGAGCTTGTTAAGGTAACGACAACTAATAAACGTACAAAGATGTAAAATTGAGCAGCACTTCAATCCGAAACTATTAGCATCTGGCTAAATTGATTGCGACGAGTAATAATTTACACCTAAGAACATAATGAATCAGGATCTGGGGACCATCATCATCGTCAATGAGTGCCTGTTTGGAGCTAGTCAAAGTGCCAAGCTACATGAAGCCGGTAGAGCAAACGCGTATAAAAGAAAGCGGACGAGCAAAATTAGCAAATAAGGATAGAATAACAGATGTTTTTGTGTTTTCACATCACACGATTGCTATAAGAGAGGGCCTCTCGGCAAAACAAGTGACTGTCAATGAAAAACAGTGTAGGTAACATCAGCTAACGTCAGCAAACATAATCTGCGATGTAACGTCAAAAGAATCAAAATAACGAAAATTGCCTCACAGAACAAGCGTTCTGACCGGCTAATAATGGACATTTGGATATAAAGTTCGCATGACCTATGGACGCAATTTAGGTAGATTCTGGTTTGAGGGTAAATTTGTACCAAATCATAAACAAAAATTTACGTAAAGTGCCACACGGTCAGGGAACGCATGTGAGCTAAAACACTGCCCGGTTGCTTAGGTCTATACAGATATAACAAATAAAAATTGCAGCGTGTTTCCGCATGTAACTCAGTACAGGTTGCAGGATCTTACCTGCGCAATACAGAAGTACTGCATAATTGCATATCCGTAAATAAAGTGGTGCATACATGAAATCAGATTTAGGCGTCATGTTCGGTAAAAATAAGTGTTGTGAAATATGTGCTGACCTTCGATGGTATGGAAAATTTATTCATGTTGTTCGGCAAGCCAATATCTTTGTTCAAGCGATAAATAGAGTGAATCCGCTTGTCGAGACTTCGTGCAAGTCGCTTCGGGTTTTGGCATTTGAACGAGAAAAGGCCTGGACCTAACAGGATATATTTCATATATCGACGAAATGAACACAAACGAGTATAGAAACAAAAAAGTAGTTTACGATTTAATGATCAAAATGAGCAGCACGTCAGAAACTAGAAATTATACGACGAAAACACTGCAATGTCTAATCGCGTGAAGAACAATTAAGAAAATGAAGCACTCCAAATGAAATTAGGTTAATTGTCAAGACATTGATGAGACAGAGTCCAACAGTTCTCACAGGGAAGTTCTTTAAAGTAAGCTGTATTAGAAAAAGATGATTCGGTATTAACGTGCAGGCTGTCTGGAAACGCTGATTTTTATATCCGAATGTAAAACACGCCGACGTTATGACCGAGATGACGAAACGTTACAGTTGCTGCAAAAATGTGATCAGAACAACCGTCCATAAAAGTAGCATCATTGATTATTAAATCACTCAAATATACGAAGCAGTCTGCATGCACAGGTTCTCTCATCGTCGATATTTCATGCAGCGTCTGGCAGATCCATATAATTATATTGCTTTTATCACATGGAATGTGTAAAACGCAATTCAATGTAAGTTGCTATAATCCAGAGACCAATGTAAGCGGTTTCAATATTGCTTGATGCTTCGGCACAGTTCAAATTGTGAAGGATTATTTATTTACAAGTTAAAAGCGCCGGAGTTAAACCATATTCGATCCACATTAGGGAATCTAAAAATTAATGCAAAACAAGAAACCAGCCATCATTGGTACAAGCCGCCTGCCGAAAATCTTATAAGATCTTGTGAAACTTATTGTATACCCATGGATAAAAATATTTTAGCGGGTCTATGGCTGTGTGGCACTTTGCCTAGTAAAGGCTTGTGATTATGTGTGCTAAGAACTAAGAGCATATTAAGATCGAAAAACTTTCGCATGCTTTCCTCACGTTGATTTACTACGGATATTGAGCGGCGTGCGGGATCACGCAGGAGTCTTATTAACATTTATAGTGTCTGGGCTTTGGCAACCTGACAATTTTTTAGCCCGCATGCAGTCTATGGCTTGCCTTGATAAGGCATGCAATTTCATACATACGTGCATGCATGCATGGAATTATTCATACAAAACAACGCAGGTGTTACATATAATTCGTACATTCGTGGAATACTCCAATTTCTGCTATCAACGCTGTAAGACAGGTCAATGAATAATTGAACTTAGCTAAAACATCTCTGGACTTACCCGAAGGACATCTTAAACCAGATTCAAACACGAAATGGTTAGCTTCTCTGCCGTACCAGCGGAGACTCCAAAATGGCCAGGACAAAATTGACGAACCACTGGTGAATACAAGTTCACATGTTCTTAACTCCAATCGTCCCTTACAAATAGCATGTAATTCACAGTCCAGTAAAACAGCTTCATATGTATTCGTGCAGTCGTTGGAAGATTGCGGTACATGCATCCTAGATGTAAGTTGCTTCGTAGAAGTCACACCCATTTTGAAACAGCAGATGTAACGTGGTGCAAAAGCATCCTGAAAGCAAAACGAAGGGCAAAAAAATCAACGACTGGCGAATTACTGAATAGTTAAAAACGCCACGAGTGAACCAATTAAAAAGCTCAATAGACCAAAAATACAAGTATATCCATCAGAATAAAATTAACGTATGGGTTTGCATGGATGAATGAAATTATGAGCCTGGAGCCAGAAATTACGGCATAGCAGAATGGGGTATGTGGGGTAAGATGCCGCAAGGTTGCCCAGATGGGTAGGAAAACCGGATAAGACAGTGAGACAGGTCTGGATCTCGCAGACCTGAATTTCTCGTTCGGCGCTCGGTGTAGCATTATTGAAAGCATGTTTCGGCCGCCAATAGACGAGAATCGATTGCAGTCGGTTAGAAAGCGAACAGACGACAATTCGAACATTTTGAGACCTAAAATTCAAACGTGAACGAGTAGAGCGACATCAGCATGACAGCTTCCTTGCGGCTTTCACTGCCATGCATCATAACAAGCTTTTCTCGTCACTCCGCTTGACAAGATACGAGGTTAAGGAAACTCTCCAAGAAGATGCTTAGTGCAAGACCGCTTTGAAAACGGTTTCGGGACATATCCTGAAACGTAACTCGCCATTGCGATATCTGATCGCGGGAACACCAGCCTGGAAGACGTGATGCGCCGACTTTGAAAAGGTTACTCCCAAGGGTTTTCAACTGCCTATGCGATGTGACGGTTTGGCCACCGCGAGATTTACGCCAATCGGGATGTGGCGTCGCAAAAAAATACTTCCGGCTTCCGTAATACGTGATCCAACCAGCGTAACCTAGGCAGGTTGATCTGCTTCTTTGCAGTCTCTGACTGTGCGGCACTTTGCCTGGATCAGGCTTGTGCTTCCATACATACATACATCTGCTTCTCTATATCAACATTACTACCAAAGAACTTGTTTCGGAGAGCATCGTTGCATATGTGATTGTAACAGCTAACTCCTAGAATGCTGTGGAGACATCGGCTGCCAAATACTTGGAGACGCAGAATGTGCTGTTTACGCAAGTGTCACGTTTTGAACCCATACAATAATGCAGCCTGAAGGTCGCTTTGTAGAAACTACATTTGAGTCGCCTTAGAAATGGGTGCCGAGATTTACGACAATCAGGATGTGGCGTCGCAAAAAGAATCTGTTTCGGAAGTCGGTGGTCCGGCATCCGTAAAACGTGACCCAGCCAGCGTAACCTATGCAGGTTGATCTGTTTCTCTATATCGACATTACTACCCAACAACTTATTTTAGAGAGCATCGGTGCGCATACGATTGTAACAGCTAACTCCTAGAATGCTGCAGAGACACTGGTTGTCAAATACTTGGAGACGCTGAATGTGTTCTTTATGTAAGGTCCAGGTTTCGCACTCATATAGTAACACAGCCCGAACTGTCGCTTTATAAACTCTACCCTTGAGTAACAGAGACAGTCCTTTCTGACGCCAGAGGTGACCTAGGTTGCGGAATGCTACGGTCGCTTTAGAAATGCATGCCGAGACCTCGTCATCCAACGATGCAGAATTATTGATACAACTACCGAGATACGTAAAACGATCTACAATTTCAAGAGCCTGATTGTCAAGTAATAAAGTGCTGTTCGATATGTTGATGTCCTGCAGCAGAACACTGCACTTAGAGGGTGCAAAACGCATTCCAAATGCGGGCACAATACTAGATAGCTTGTTCAGTATCGCCTGTGCATCTGTGTACGAGTCGAAGAGCAGAACTATATCATCAGCATAATCCAAGTCGAGAAGCTTGACGCCTGGCATTATGTGAACTCCGAAAGCTGGAGCACCATCGTTGCACAATTCCATAATTGCATCAATTACAAGATTGAACAAAAACGGAGAAATCGGACATCCTTGTCGGACGCCACTCGAGGTGTGGAATTTGGGTGAGAGTTCGTTGTAAACCCTAACGCATCCGGATTTATGAGCATAAAGTAAACGTAAACTTTTGCGGAACGCCTTTGCACAGCAAGGTGTTAAACAGGACATTTCGATCGACTGAATCAAATGCTCCTTTGAAGTATAAAAAGATGGCTATTGTCGGCTGTCGATAGGTGTGTCGCAGTTCTAAGATCCGTCGAAGAGTAAAAATGTGGTCGACACAGCCTCTGCCAGGCCGGAAGCCAGCTTGCTGCTCTCGGATCTGTGATTCCCAATGCGATGTTAATCTTCGAAGACATATGGACGCTAATAATCTCGTAATGATGGGAGTGAGACTTATTTCACGATGATTAGAGCATGAGCTTCGCACACCTTTTTTAAATGTAGGTATGATAACCGATTCACCCCAACTCGGAGGGACGGATTCTGATAACCACACTTCACGGAGGAGATCGCCTAATGTGCTGATTAGGACTTGGCCACCTTCTTTGAACAAGACAGGTGGTATGTCATCGGGGCCAGCAGCTTTGAATCGTTTCATGGATTCGATACATTCTATAATTTCTAAATCATTGGGGGGATCTACGCTAACAGACCAAGGATCACACTGCTTCAAATGAGGGAATGATTTTGTTGCAGGCGACCAGCTGAATTGTTCTTCAAAATGTTCGGCCCAACGCGAGAGGCGGCGATTCTTATTAGTGTTAAGAGTACCGTCTATTTCAGCGATAGTCTCACTCACTCCTTTTTTCGTAGGCCCAGTCGATCGAATAAGTTGGAAGAGTTTTCGCACGTTACCCGCATTATTTGCTATTTCCATTTCTTCGACCTTATTTAGCCACCACCTTTCTCTGTCTAGTCTTAAGCTCCGTTTAAGTTCATTCCTCACGCGTCTACGCTCTGTGTTGTGTCCAGGACCATGAGGTATTTGGCGTCGCTGGTGAAGAATTTCTATAGAGCGCTGTGAAATCCAGTGGGACTTTTGGGTTGGTTGTGTAGTCTCACAGGCTGTTATTGCAGCGGCTCGCATAATCCCTGCTATTTTGTTCCACCTTTTATCGGCAGTTGCACACTGAGCAACTGGGAGTGAGTTACTCAAGGTGGTCCTATAAATGTTTTGAACTGCAGGCAGAGAGAATTTTTCGACCACAATGCGTTTCCCATTCGAAGGCTTCGTACCGGAAAACTTTAACGAGAACCTACATCGCACAAGAGCATGATCTGAATCTATGCAGGTATTCCAAAAGGAGCGGCAGTCCTCAATGCAACCTCTCCAGCGAGCACTTATGGCGATATGGTCGATTTGGGCCGAAGGTTGGCTTCCATCCGGCGAGCGCCATGTGGTAATTTGACATCTTTTATGGCGAAAGGAAGTGCTGCTAATGAATAATCGAGATTGTGCACAGAATTGTAATAAACCATTCACCATTATCTGTGCGTTGGCTTTCAAGACCAAACATGCCACCTAATTGTGATTCAGATGTATCTAAGCGACCCAGTCTGGCATTCATATCTCCCGCTAAGACAATAATATCGGAGCTTTTTGCACGTCGCAAAAGAGCATAAAGATCGTCGTAGAAGGCGTTCTTCTCGTCGTCGGAATTGGTGTTAGTCGGAGCGTAAGTTGCTACAATAAACAAGCATCTCTGATTAGAAGATTTTGAGTTTGGTCTAATATTAGTGGCTAGTCTAACTGCGCACATCCTGCTATTCCAAGGAATCCAATCGATTAGACATGATTCGGCACGTGAATTCAGCACTATACCAACACCCGCCTGTCCTGAGATGGCAGCTACAGAATCACCAGAGCAGCGCAAAAAGTAGCGAGTTGAAAGGTTTGGGGCAGTAAGTTCAGTAATTATGGACGGATCATATAAGCGCGTTTCCGATAAACAGCAAACATCAATAGATAGACTATCTAAGGTAAGAGCCAGTGCAGCTTGCTGGCCTATTTGTCTGAGAGTTCTGACATACATTGCACCGATGTGAGCTGAGGACCGTGGTTTCAGAAAGTGGTCTGTAAATTCGCGAACAGAAAATATTCCAACATGTTCAGCGCGATCTTTTCTAAAACTGGGATTGACAGACGGAGAGTTGTTAAGAATAGATGGGGGAGGGGAAGGGTCAGAAACAGTTTGAAGAGTAGGGCCAGCAGTAGCTTGTTTTCGCTTACCCGCCCTGCTGTATGCAGCAGGTAAGGCGACCCTGTTTATCGTGCGCGACGGCCGATGCACTATGGAGTTGGGTTTCGCATTAATAGTCATGGTCAAACGGCCACACCGTCACATGGCATAGGCAGTTAAAAACCCTTACAAGTAACCTTTCCAAAGTAGGCGCAGCGCGTCTTCCGGGCGGGTGTCCCAGCGATCAGATATCGCAGTGGTTAGTTACGCTTCAGGATATGTCCCGAAACCGTGTTCAATGGCGGTCTTGCACTAAGCATATTCTTGGAATGTTTGCTTAACCTTGTATGTTGTCAAGCGGAGTGACGAGAAAAGCTTGTTATGATGCATGACAGTGAAAGCCGCAAGAAAGCTGCCGTGCTGATGTCGCTCTACTCGTTCACGAAACTTGTTTGAATGTATGTTTTATTCGAGGTGTAGGCACCTCTCCCCAGTTTGTTTGTGCTTACTCTTCTATAGAAGCCGTAGAAATTTAAGTCCCACCCTTCCTCATCTTTTAGGATTTTATTTTTTCATGGTTGTATGGCAGTTAAGCATTCGGTACGTGCTACCGGTGTATTGCTGTCTTTGATGATGATGAAGAAATGGGTGGCGAGACGTCGTCATTTAACGATGCAGAATTGTTGATACAACTACCGAGATACGTAAAACGATCTATAGTTTCGAGCGCCTAATTGTCAAGTAAAAGTGCTGTTTGATAAATCAATGTCCTGCACCGCTGGCTCGTTCTGACAGGGTTTTTATTCGACCAACGCAGTATCGCGTTGTGATTGACATCAGGTTGATGATCGGCAGTAATCTCGTGGGAATGTCTTGGTCTTTCTGTGACTGCAAACCACAGACGAATATCAGCGATCGAAACTGGTCTTCAGTCATATCTTTGAATTGAGCCGTTCACATGTTCTATTAACTTTCAACGCACACGTTACGAAATCATCACAATCCACCTTGACCAATTTCATGCAATTTTATTGTCTATTTATCAAAGATGACTGTTCACAAAAAATTTCCTCTAACAACTGTAGAATATGAACAAAAGTAAATGAACTGGGAGAATTCGGCAAAAATGAAGTTGATAAACTTCTCATGTTCCAACGTGCCAAGTTTTCTCATAGGCAGTCTCGTTTTTCGACCATCATCAGCGTTGTTAAAAACGGATTGGAAAATATCCTTGAATCACCTGATCCAAGATTCGAAGTTGAAAACACTTTCTGGGTCGTAATTGAATTCTCAGATATTTTTGAGGATTGCATCCACCGCTGGGTTTTGTACATCAGTCTTCTTGTCTTTGGATTTGACACTGATTTTAGGAATCTGCATAAAATGGGCTGGAGATTCTTCAAATTGGTGTTGCTGTTGCCGAAGTAATGAGTTTAATTCTTCTGCTGTGATTGCCAGCAGAAGAGATAAAAACCTGTTTAAGCGTCTTCAAAAGTATCATGGGGTACTTCTGATCCGAGACGCTTTTGAATAACTGTTCCGATCGCATGGACAGGAGATCGTTCGCTAAGTATGCATGTATGGAGGAAAGCGCAAGGCTGATCCAGGAAAAGTGCCGCACAGTCATAGACTCATCTTCACATCATCACAGACAGCTTTGGACCGGTAGCATGTAACTGTCACACAACCATGAAGAAGTAAAATCCTAAAAGATAGGGAAGGGTGGGACATATATAGCTACGGATTCTATATGTGCACAGATGTGCAATCGTGCAGCATTTCTGTGCTGTGCGGCTAACATCGTGCTAAATTGATTGGCCACCGGTTGTGAGCTCCATGCTGAAACACGCTGGAGTCTCACTACCATTTCTACTTCCCCCATCATATCTGTATAGGCCTGGGCAACCTGACAGTATCGTAGCCCACGTGCAGTCTCTGACTGTGCGGCACTTTGCCTGAATCAGGCTTGTGCTTTCATACCATACGGATTCTATAGAGTAAGCACAAACAAACTGGGATGCGGAATGGAACATGCATTAAAACAAGTTTCGTTAACAGTTCAGTTTGCACAGGACAGTAAGTGGCTAACGAGCCAATCGAGCGTCCATATTTTTTTCGGTGATATGAATAGTCAATAGTATATTTTGGTACAAAAAGATACGAGCTTAAAATAGAACCACAGGATAGTCAGCACAGGGGGTCGGGTGGAGTCCATGAAATTGGGTTTCGGTTACCAAAGTTTCGTAGATGATGGGGTCAGAGGAGGCACAAGGTAGTCAACACAGGGGAGGATAGATTGGCGTCAATTCGTATGTACGTCTGGAAAAGAGAAAATGGGTGCAGCATCGGGAACAAAAAGAAATATGCGAAGTTAAATTCAAATTTTCTGAGAAAGATATAGGTAAGAGTCAAGGCGTTCTTTAAAAATAGCAAGGGAAGGAGAGGTTACAATAAAAGGTGGTAGATCATTCCAGGCAGAAGGAGTGCGGACTGAGAAAAAGAACTTTCGGCAGTTTAACCGACTTGGTAGATGGGCAAGCTTTAAGACATGTCTCCGGGTTCCGGAACTAGGGGCCATCGAAAGCAGTCTGAAGCACGGGCATTCTTGAGAATCAGGAAAACCAAAATCAGATTCCATCGGATGCGGCGGTAACTCATGGGGAACAAATTAAGTGCCTTCAGGCAATCTTCATAGTAATTCGAACTAAGCCCTTTGACGATTTTGGTGAATCTCCGTTGAGCTTGTTCCAGGACGTGAATATCGCGCTTTAACCACGGGGTCCAGACGGACACGGCGTATTCTAGGTGAGGTCTGACGTACGCGTGAAGAAGTGAGGGGAAAGGCTGCGGTTGAAAGAACCAAAGACTCGTTTTAGAAGGCCTACGTTTCAACTCGCGACTAAGGAAACGTATGAACAGTGAGCAGAGCACCCGAGGTCACTTTGAACCAGTATACCTAAGTCTTTCTCTTGCATACTTACCGAAATTTCGGTGCCCCCTAGTTGATACCTAGGTTCACCGGGGTGGTGAATGCGGAAAGATCGGCATTTTCGTGGATTGAAAGGTAGCTGGTTCATAATTGCTCAACTATTAAGTGAGTTGAGGTCCATCTGCGATTCGTCACAGTCATTCGGTGAGTTCACACATGCACCAATGTCGTTGATGAACATCGAGAACAAGCGCGGGCCGAGTACAGAACCTTGGGGTAAACCACATTTTATTGAAAAACAATCAGAAAGTGATTGTCTGACGCAAACGTGGAGTGTTCTGGCGCGGAGAAATTCGGCTATCCAAGACAAAAGTGGGTTACCGATTTCAAAAAGAGCAAGCTTCTGTAGTAAAATAGCGTGGTTTACACTATCAAAAGCTTTGGAGTAATCCAGGTAGATTACATCAACACCGTAGCCTGCGTCGACAGCTATGGTCCAGCTGTCCCGGGCCAAAAGCAGGTTTGTCGTACAGGAGTGTCCGCAACGAAATCCATGTTGTTCGACAGCGACAGCGTTTTCGTTCTCCATGAAAGTCATCAACTCATCGGACACGATCGATTCCATGTCACAAAAGAGCGCGCACTACTTCAAACAATATCTTAACAACACGTAGCCGTTTTCGTTTTAGTGAGAAGAGATCTAGACTCAGCAATCCTTCCTCATACGACCTACCTAATTGCCCTACAGTCACACGAGTAACTGAATCTACAAGATTTTACCCAACGACGCATACGTAGTACTTCAAAATCCTGCCTACTGAAAACCATCCCCTTAAACATTGCTAAAGTCCAATGGCCTTACTCTAAAACGATCACATTCAAAGGCTTCAAGCATTCCGTATTCTTGATTGGATATTCGCCGTAATTTTTTCTCGGAAAGAATTAGTTTCTTTTGGAAAATTTTGCCTGAAGAAAACACACGCTCGGAATCTGTTGAGATTTTTGCTTCCAAATTCGATGAATTTATGACGAACCAATAGGTGAGGAGAGGCATTAGTGCGTTCCAAAGACCACATGAGGATCATACCAACTATTTAATTACAGATCAAAATCAGGAAATAAAGAAGTTCAGTTCAGTTTGCACAGGACTGTATGTGGCTAACGAGCCAATCGAGCGTCCAGATTTATTTCGGTGGTATGCCACAGAAGAGCGTCCACTACTTCAAACAATATCTTCACAAATATCTTCTAGAATGCAACAGAAAAACTCCCCTCACCAATAGGTGAGGAGAAACATTAGTGCGTTCCAAAGACAACACGAGGATCATACCAACTATTCCCTTACGGATAAAAATTAGGAAATAATGAAGGCCACACAGAGTCAAGTCTATTCTTGAAACCCCCTACCGAAGTAGAACAAACAACTTCTTTAGGAAGTCGATTCCAGTAATTTACTACCCTCTCACTAAAGAAGAACTTACGAACATTTGACCTGACATGTCGCTTGGCCAGTTTTAATGGGTGGCCTCGAGTACCCACACTTGGCGCCAGAGCGTACAATTCACTGGGATGAATAGTACTGAAACCTGACATGATTTTGAAGGTTTCAATCAGGTCCCCACGTAGCCTCCTCCTTTTTAGTGAGAAGAGCTCTAGACTCAGCAATCGTTCCTGATACGACCTACCCGATTGCCCAACAATCATACGAGTAGCTAAACGTTGAACACCTTCCAGCTTGGCAATATCCTTTTCCAAATAAGGTGACCATGCTTGAACGCAATACTCGAGATGTGGTCTGACGACCGCTTTGTATAATGGTATGAAAACCTCTGGGGACCTGCAGGATAAAACTGATCGAAGGCGAAAAAGCTCTCTCTTAGCACGTTGTGCAGCAGCTGCGCATTGATCAGCCCATTTAAAGTCCCCTGAAACTTCTATACCTAAGTCACGAACTTTCAGCACCCCATTTATCTCCAGTATACCATCTGGACCAGCAACCCCTAGCTTCTTAATGACTTTAGACAAGAGATAGCTTTTAGTGAAGTTAACTGGTAGATCTCATGTAGCAGACCACTTGGTGACCTTTTCTATATCCTCAAGAAGATCCTGTTCATCCAGTGATCCGATAATCTCGACATCATCTGCAAAAATATAGCAGGGACACTTAAGCGACGCTGCCAAATCATCGATGAAAATGAGGAGAAGTAGCGGTCCGAGTACGGAACCCTGCGGGACTCCACTAACAACTTTTACTTTCGACGAATACATATTTCCTATCCTGACACGAAAGAATCTATTGCTTAAGAATCCTATTATCCATTTCTTCAGAAGACCATCGATACCCATATACCAAGTTTGTCTGCAAGCAATCTGTGGTTTACCGAATCAAAGGCCTTGCAAAAGTCCAAGTAAAAACTTCAACTTGTTGGCCTTTATCTAGCCTCATGGTGACCTCGTTAAGAAAACATAAGAGGTTTGTTAGGCACGACTTCCCTTTAAGGAAGCCGTGCTGAGCAGAGTTCAGCAACGAGTAATCAACTAGATGGCGACAGATCCTATCCCTAATAAGTTTCTCCAGGATTTTACATAGGATGCTAGTAAGACTTACAGGTCTGTACTTACAAACTGAGGATCGACTGCCACCTTTATGTATCGGGATCACATTAGCCAACTTCCAAATACTCGGAATATATCCATGTTGCAAGGAAGCGTTAAAAATACGACCCACAGGATCTGCTAATATTGGCGCCAGGTTCTTTATAATTTGAGGGTAAATGTCGTCTGGGCCAGCAGATTTATGGGGGTTAGTTGCTGCAAGAGCAAGTTTAACCTCATCATCAGTGAAAAATAACTCCTCAAGTGGAGTAACGATATCAGGCCTTTTGATGACTGGCATGTTAGGCGGATCTATTTGGCGATCAAGCCTCTGAACAGACTGGAAATGTTTGAGAAAGGCCGAAGCCTTTTCTGAATCTGAAACTATTTGAGTTCCGTTTTCCTGCTGAAGGTTGCCAATCCAATCGCGCGTTTTGCCTTTGGATTGGGCATAACTATAGTAACGCTTTGGGCACTGCTTTATATTGCGTGCCAACCGTGATTCAAAGTCACGTTTTGCTTTGCGTTGGATTCCCACAGCCTTATTTCTGACCATTTTATACCTTGTCCAGGACCGTTGTGTCTGAGAAGCTTTGTAAGTTTTCCAGGCACGGTCCCTCATTCTAATCACTCGTCGCATCGCAGGTGTCCACCACTGTGGCTTGTTGCGTTGCTTGACGTGCACCAACGGTGCAAACCTATCTTGCAGGGTAGACAGGCAGTGGTGTATAAGCTGCCAGTTTGTTGCTATATCATCACCTACATATTGAGACATCTTTTTAGCTTCCTCTGAGACGACTTCCCAGTCTACGCGATTGAAATTGCGCCTCAGTTTAGGAGGAGGTTTTTCATACCTGAGTCTTAGTTGGAATCTTAATCACAACGTGATCACTTTTTCCTAGTGGAGTGAGATAATCTACCTGATGAACCATTTCCTCGCTTGAAGAGATAACTAGATCCAGGGTCGAAGGTAAGCAGCCCTGGCGGAATCTTGTGGGCTCATTGACATGTTGACACATGGCATGCATATGAGTCCATTCGATGAAGTCCTCAGACATCTTATCAGATGAACAGCACTGGTTCAGCCAAGATATATGTGGTAGGTTAAAATCGCCAACTATAAGAACCTGGGACCCAAGCGTGTGCAGCAAAATGAGATTGCCAAGCAAATTTTGCAAGTCCTGAGGTCCTGCTTGCGGGCTCATATAAACGCATGCTATTACCATTGATTGCTTGTAAGATTGAATGATACATGAGCTAAGTTGGACGTTGTGCGTGCTAAGCCTAACGCTCGATTCTGAAGTTCGAAGACCTAGTCTGGTGATTTACCAAATAGTCAATAGTCAATAATCAATAGTTTAATTGTGGTAATAAAAGCTGATAGCTTGTAAGAAATCACTGGGTGGTGTGTACAGAGGGTCGCACAAAGCGTGCTAAAAGGCATACATGATGAGAAAAAAATGGAGGCAAATAGGCCTTATAGCGAGCCATGTTTGCGTATTGCATACACCTTGATTGGACATTTGTGGCTTTTATAGGTAGAAGTGTCAGCCCAAGACACATTCCCACCACGTCCTCCAGTGCATGACGGACTTGCGGACGGTTGCTTTGGCGTGAGCAACGTTGATGCTTGTAAGCTGGGGAGAAAAGATAGGAAAAAGTGTTAGTCGTTTATGGCTATGTGAGTGGTATGTAGTATAATGGGGTAGATCGGAATTGCATAGCAATTAGGAAATAACACCGCAGTTTCGGTCCAGACCAAGTTTTAAACTAGCAACGGAATGGCAGAATATAAGTTTTTCTGGAAGACTATCCCACTAATTTATCACCCTAAGGCTGAAATAGTGTTTCCTGAAGTCTAACAGACTTCGCTTTTCAGCATGTTTAAGTGAATAACCGCGGGGACAAACTCGGGACTTGGGGTAAAGAAATCGGTTGTTAGAGCACAACTTAGCCTCTTCAAGTTCTTAAAGATTTCAAGTAAGTCATCTCTTAAACGACGGCGCTTAAGAGAGAAAGATCTCGAGACTTCAAGTGTACAGCGTAAGGTTTTCCTTGTTAACCCTAAATCATTCGAGATGCAAGACGCTGTACGCATTTAAGTCGAACGATGTCCTTGTAGTGAGGGCACCAATCCTGAACAAAATATTCTAAATGTGTCTGAACTGATGACTTGTACAGTACTTACTTTACTTTTGTGCGACTATCTTCTCCTGGAGGATGAGTCAGCTTCAATGAAGATTCTTGCGAATTTGTATACAAAGCGGCGTCCCCAGCACCACTCGGCGTTTGTTCGAGTCAGCTTCTCTAGACTTGATCTCGCCGGATGCATACAACAAAATTTCAAAGCAAGGTATGTTTTAGGCGTGATCTTGTGAGAATGCTATGACATGACTCTGATGCTGCGTGTGGCCTCATTCCACGGAGCCTGCGACATTGGACCGTGACCCAGTGGCGGTTACTGCGGCGTTCTCACGTTGTTATATCTTGCTCTTCTGGCAGGCGCTACGCTATTTTATCAATTTTCCTAGTATCTCTGCGCATTTTTGTTAGATTTTTTATAGTTGATGATCTTGGCATAGATCCGATGCATGGACGAAAAATTTCGTGATAACATTCCAAGTATTTTCATCGGTGAAGGAAAGGGACGAAAGATAGAGGTTTTTCTGTTTAATTGTTTAATATTAATAAAGTAAAATAATAAAGAATAGTAATAAAAAATAGTTCCATCTTACCACAGTGTGTTATTTCCAGTGGGGAGAAAAGTCATAGAAATGGCAGTTAAGGGTCAAAAGGCAGTAAAGCGGAACTCGCTCGCGTTCTAACTGGACATTTTTGGATTCTTGTGGCATTTGTACAAATAGTGTCGACCTGAGGCAAGACTGCGCATCACATCCTTCAGTGCATCAGATGTTGGAAAATTACTGTAGACTTGTGAACTTGGCTCCGGTAGTAGTAGACCCGAAATAGTGGGAATATATTTCAGTGAATATTTAGAGGGGTTTGCGGAAACAACGAATGCATAAACTTTGGATAGAGCATCATCATCATCATCATGAAGCACAAGTCTGGAGCCAGATAAAGTGCCAAGCAATATGAAGCAGGAAAAGCAGATTAGCAAGCGCGTGGAAAAGGGAAAGCAGGCAAGCGGAATACGCAAAAGCAAATGCACAAAAATGCAGCTTGTTTTTGTAGTTTCACTTGGTTTTTTTGTTTTTTTGTTGTTGTGTTTTTATGTAAAATGATACCGAATAAAAAATTACGACACACATAAGAAAATACACTGGCGCCACTGACTTCGGTTTGTAGCCATATCGCGTAAGGTTTCCAGCCAACTATTAGGTGGAGCTTTTGGACCCCACCCACGCAAACGAATACGCCCAACTGAGCATAGCGCTACGGTGAGTTTCTTCATCCCAACGCGCCACGTCATGGACTGGCCACCCGATCTTTTCTCCCAGCTTCTATCAGGCTCTGCGAATAAGGCGCGGTATGGTAAACGGTGAGTAGGCATTCTTAAAACGATACGGAAAGTTCTTGGATATTTTCTCATATCTATCTAGGTCCAGATGACATATGTGCAGTTAGCGGATATTTAGTATTCCTCCAGTTGCTTTCCTTCTGCATGCAATGAATTTAGGCTGACAATCAACATGATTACATATTACTGTTGAAATCTATCAGTTTAACCAGTGCATCATTCCACATATATTGGTTCAAACATTGCCGATAACCTCACTCTAGACACCGAGAATAATAAACGGATTGGCAAAGCAGCTGCCATCCTGTATCCCTCGTCTGACGCAACTGCAAACAATGCCTTTTAAAACTTTTCACAAAGTTCAATCTTTGTGTCACAAAACACTTTTTTCAAACAAAACCACACCATAAAGTCTCTTGGAAACATCCTCGGTCTAAGCATTGGCATCAGCTTGATGTTATTCTTGTTATGCGCACTAATATACCAAGCGTACTCCTCACCAGATCATATCAAAGCGCAGACTGCTACACTGATCATTCGCTGGTATAAGCAAAACGGAAGTTTCTCCAGACTAGATTTCACCGCGCCAAATTTTCTACCAAACCAAGGATAGAAGTCACTCGCATGTGCGAACCTAATCTTGCTGCGCGATTTGCAAAAGCCTTCACAACTGCGTTCAACAAGACAACCTCACTCGAATCGGCTTCAGAAAACTTGGAATAGCTAAAATGCTGCATTTGCCGATTCACACTTTCTACTTATGGTCCGAAGAAAGCTCGAATGAGCGACTGAGCGAAGGCTTCTGAGATGACTGCTGTTTTGGAAGTTGAAGTTCAAAGTTATGCCAACAGATGTAAACTTACAACTTCTAGAAACAATTAGAAATAAGGTACAACAGACTGCAAGACGATGTGCAAATGACTATTCGACTGAAATTAGCCTAAGTATCCAAAATGCTGCGGATAGTGAATAGTTTTACAGTATTTTCTTCCGCATATCATTCTAGGTCTGGGCAACCTGACAGTATCTGAGCCCACGTGCAGTCTATTGCTGTGCGGCACTTTGCCTGGATCAGGCTTGTGCTTTCATCACTTATGATGGGATCAAGAGAGCCATTGGTCCGAACAAACTTAAAATGGCTTCCATTAAGTCTGTATCTGGTAACCCGATTGTCGATTAAACTAACCAGAAGGAAAGATGGCTTGAGCACTTCTCCTCACTCTACTCTAGGGACAGTGCGGTTTTACCGCATGTACTTGAAAATGGTGGGCGGTTGCCAACCATTGAACATCTAGATGCTCTCCCTGCTCTTGATAAGCTCAATAGGGCAATCGACCGCTTAGCGAATGGGAAGGCCCCTGGTGACGATCTAATTCCACCTGAGCTCATCAAATGCTGTAGAACAGCATTATTAGAGCCTCCTCACCATTTAGTTTTTTTGTGCTGGCAGGAGGAGTGCGTCCCACGAGAGATGCGAGACACGAAGACTATCACACTATTTAAGAATACGGGTGATAGGTGCGACTTCAACAATTACAAAGGAATCTCCCTTCGGAATGTTTTAGGCAGATTATTTGCTACAGTCTTACACATCCGTCTATAAGTTTTAGCTGATAGAGTTTACTTCGAATCTCAATGTGGCTTCCGCAATGGAAGGTCAACTGTTGACACGATCTTCTCCATCTTCTGTTTTTATTGATTTAACGATGACATTCGATTACGGCTGCAGAGAATGTCTTTTCAAAGTGCTTGATCTTCTAGGCTGCCCCCAAGACTGCTCAATCTGGGTATTTTCTTCCACTCTGTCATGACGGTCTCAGTCCATTTTAACGGTAGTAGTTCAGAAGCCTTGGAAATTCGCCGATGGGCCCAACAAAGGTGTGTTCTTGTTCCCAAGCTTTTCGATATTGTCTTTGGTCTACTTCCGAAGCACGCTTTTAGGACGAGTACAGAAGGCATTTACCAACGCACGCGAACTGATAGCAAGCTTTTTAACCTGAACCAGTTGAGCGCCCAAACCAACGCACGGGATGTGCTAATCCGTGACCTGCTGTTTGTCGACAACGCAGCCATTATTGCTCACTCCCAAGAACACCTCCAGTCGCTAATGGACTGTTTTTCGTCGGCATGCAAAGACTATGGGCTAACAATCAGCATGAGCAAGACGAAAATTCTTGGTCTAGGGATTATATCGCCTCTAATCAGCACTGTTGGAAACTGTCAGCTTGAGCCAGTACATCTTTTCACATATATTTGTTCAACCATTGTGGATAACCTCTCGCTAGATACGGAGATTGATAAGCGGATTGGCAGAGCAGCTGTCATTTTGTCCCGATTGAACTCTCGTGTTTTGGGCAACCGCATTTTACTGTAAAGACTAAGATAATGGTATAAAGCGTGTGGGTACTAAATGCTCTACTGTACGACAGTGAAACCTGGACCACCCACGCAAGACACGAACAGAAGCTGAATGCTTTCCATCTACGAAACATCCGTCGTATCTTGAACGTATCGTGGATGGACAGAGTGACTAATGCTGATGTACTTTCAAAAGCTGGTCTACAGAGCATGTTCACCCTATTGCGACAGCGCCGCCTGCGGTGGCTTGGTCATGTCTACAGAATGGAAAATGGTCGTATTAATTTTAAATGCTTTACAGCATGAAAACTTCACGCGCTTGTGATGAACATTCAGTGTCGACATTGACTGAAGTAGGCCTACTAAACACAACTATTTTCAAATGACGAAATATGTCTATGTACTTTTTTCTTCGCATTCATATCCGCTCTTTCACTTTGAATATTGAAATAATCAGCTTCGCTCTTATCCTGATATGCCGGTCTGCCACATGTGCTTTACGACAGGTAAATCAATACACCAAACGTATTGTATGAATTTTGACGATCAAGAAACGCAATTCGCTTTGGCGAGGCTTGGGGTCTTCATCGAACATTTTCCATTTCGATTTTATGGTGAGTAAACCCATGAACATTGTTTAGATTCTTTGATATTCCGCGTTACTTGAAGTCTTGTGTACGGATGTACAATCGCACAGTACATCGGAACTGCACATACAACACCGTGTTAAATTGCTTTGCCACCGGTAACGAGTGCCATTATTCCTTACCCATATATATCTACCGGGCAGCTCGATAATATCCATGTCTGCGGCACTTTGCCCGTCTCCAGACTTGTACTTTCATGCGTTATACATACTTGATGTCTTACTCATTATATTGATTATTCATAAAATGATCTAATCCATGAAATGGGTTATTTGTCAGTTGAGCGTACAAAACCGACGCGGTCATAAATCTATATTCTTGGCGTAATTTTTCGGTAAACAAACGCGCGGATCTGATACCTTGTAGCTACATTTGTTTGGTTCACACATACACACAATCGAGTTTGGTGCTGTATCAACTTGGCAGCTTTCTCGTTGTATTTCACTGATATGTGCCCCTAATTACTCCACTTGGTAACATCCCATGTTACTTGATCAGATCGACAAGGTGCTCTTTGCATGAACGTCAAACACTATTAACTTTCCTGGCTTGGCTAACTTGCCCTCTTCACTAGAACAAGTTTTCAGAATTATTTTAACCTATCACGGTGTCTTGATATGAACTCACAACTCGGTGTTCAAGTTTCACCAACCTGAAGATATACATAGACGTGGATAATGGGCTTCAATAGCACACAGCGTGCTATCACTGTCATTGTTGTATCATGTTGTCTAAACAACGTTCACTTTATCAGACTGCGTTACGCTTTACATGGATGCATGATGTACACCGTGCAGTCTGACTGTACGGCACTTTGCCTGCCTTTGAAAACAACTGATTCCACTGCTGCATAATGCTTGTTGTGTTTGTCAGTCTTGTGTTGCTAACGCGGTGGTGGTATTTTATACTGCGTGAGTTTTGCGTAAATCACGTTTCGTGATGTCGATACAAGATAACATGAGTTCTTAAATGAGAAGCAACATTATTGGCTCATATTGGGGGACTGTATCATGTTGATGCAACAATCTAGCGCTTTGTCCAGTGGGCCCCTTCGTGTTTGAGATGGTATATGGTATGATAATATGAAAGCACAAGCCTGATCCAGGCAAAGTGCCGCACATTTAGAGACTGCACGTGGGCTAAGATACTGTCATGTTGCCCAGGCCTAGACAGATATGAGGAAAAAAGAACAGGAAATGGTAGTTAGACCCCAGCTTGTTTCAGCGTACAGCTCACGATCAATGGATAATAAATTTAGAACGGTGTTAGCCGCACAGCACAAAGTACTGCACAATTGCACATCCGCGCATTTCGTGTTTGAGAAATTGGAGATGAGTACCGAGCTTCTATGGCTTGTTTTTAGTACATTTCAAAATGGGACTTCTGCATGCTGACAGTTTGCTAAACACGACAGTGTGTCGCCACGTTAATAGAATGTTCGGTGGTCACAGCGTGTTGTGGTCGATTTTGTGTCGCATTTTAAACATATAGGTGGGAAAACGGCAAATCATGTTGCTGGGGAACAAATTTTGAATCCACATTTATGTATGTTCCATACGATGAAACATGATGCTAAAATACAGCATCGCTGGATTATATCTAGTCAATCATTGAAAAGCCTATTACCTAAGCCCGCTTTATGTTGACAGCAGGGTGAACTGTTTTGATAAACTAAACAACTAAACTGGTTGTATTCAGCGCTATCCACCCCCCTACTTCGCAGTAACTATTGATTTTCATTAATTTCGCTGAGTATCGTGTTTAGTTCCCGTCTTGTTGTAGATTCGTATTCTAAGAATGTTTGTTTAATCCTTTAAATGAGCGGCGAGGAAAGCTTGTTACAAAGTATGACAGTGAAAGCCGCAAGGATTCTACGCGTTTTGTGAGATACTGTCAGGTTACCAAGACTTCGACAGATATATAAAAGTGGAAATGGCAATTAGACACTAGGATGTTTCCGCTGCCAGCTGAGCACCAGTAGAAAATCGATTTAGCACCGGTACGGGTGCAGTGTAGACGTAATGCACGATGGTGCATCCATGCAATGTTGCAATTCAATCTGTCCATGTCGAAAGCACCATATTATCGGGCCTTACTTTTTCGAATTTAGCCATAGACTGTTACTTCAACGTTTGGACAATACAAGCTGTTTCCTTGTTTTCTAGATTTCCCTTCTACAAGGTTCACCTCATTTTGTGCTCCTGTCAGCCATCAGCAGTTAATCGATATTCATTGTCAGTGTCATAGACGATGTGTACCTTACAACAAATATTTCTGTCGATGTTGTTCCCCTGGATGCGCCTCACTTGGTGTGTTGTTTTGCGCGAGTTCCGTGTTGCCAGTTTTTCGGTAAGTCGTGACACTATCTTTCTTTTTTCACGTCTCCTTCTGCTATCTGGAGCATGAAAATAGCATTTTACTCTTAATATCATGCAAGACGTTAAAATCTGATGCCGCTTTGCTGATTGATTTGAAGTGTATTGCATTTCAGCTGTTTACATCTATACTGACTGATACCCAAAGGTAAAGTCTACAAAACGACAGTTCGGGCTTGATTACTTTATGGGCGCGAAACTTGAACCTTGCGTAAAGGGCACATTCGGCGTCTCTAAGTATTTGCCAACCGATGTCTGTCTCATTTTGAGACTTATCTATTACCGTCGCATACGCAATGATGTGTTCATTAATAAACTCTTCGCTGGTGATGTTGGTATAGAGAAGGAGGTCAACCTGCACAGGTTACGCTTGCTTGATTAGTAATTACGGCACTGATGTGCAATCGTACAATACTTCTGTGCTGTGCGGCTTGTTGTTGTTGGCCTCCTTCGGTCGATGTCGACCATGGATATACATCACAATCGCATGAATGTTCATGTTCCTCAGCTTTTGGAATGACTAAACAGTCAGATTCAGTAAAAACAATCTCTCCCGCAGCGCTGGTAACGATAGTCAGAACTCGGGCGTCAGTTGCACGCCGGCGGCGTGATGTGCGTTCAGCAGCCAAGAGCTGTATCTGCTCCTCCCCAGCTTGCAGACGACGCTTCACACAATGCCTCCAATGTGAGCGGTCAAGAGCAAGTGCCGGTCTGCCCAATTGTCGACTTCCTAATTGCAACTCACCATAGAGTAGATCTTTCGGAATACGACCATTTTCCATTCTGTAGACATGACCAAGCCACCACAAGCGGCTCTGTCGCAGTAGGGTGAACATGCTCTGTAGACCAGCTTTTAAAAGCACTTCAGCATTAGTCACTCTGTCCATCCACGATATGTTCAAGATGGAAAGCATTCAGCTTCCGTTCGTGCCTTGCGTGGGTGGTCCAGGTTTCACTGCCGTACAGTAAAGCATTTAGTACCCACGCGCTGTATACCATCATCTTTGTCTTTACACTCCGCTTGCGGTTACCCCAAACACGAGAGTTCAATCGGCTAACACCGTGCCAAATTGATTGGCCATTGGTAGTGAGCTACATTCTGAAACACGCTGGAGTCTTACTACGATCTTTATTCTCTATTTCTCATATCTGTCTAGACCAGGGCAACCTGACAGTATCTTAGCCCATGTGCAGTCGCTGACTGTGCGGCACTTTGCCTGGATCAGGCTTGTTCTTTAATACCATACCACGTCGTAGTAAGCTTAAGACCACAACTATTAACCTTTCTAAAGTTGGTGCACCTCGTCTTCTCGGTTTAGTCCGATATCACTGTGGCTAGTTAGGCTTCAGGCGATGTCTGGAAACCATGCTCAGTGTCGATCTTGCAGGAAGCATTTTGTGGTGTTTTCATAATATTATATGTTGTCAAGTGGTATGACGAGGAAAGCTTGTTATGATGCATGGGAGTAAAAGTCGCAAATATCTGCCGTAATGATGTCGCTCTACTCATTAACGAAACTTGATTGAATGCGTGTTCCATTCGAGGTGTAGGCATTTTATCCCAGCTTGTAGGTTCTTACTTTTCTATAGATTCCGTAGCTGTTTGAGTCCCGCTTTTCTCCATCTGACAACGTGCCGCACAGTCAGAGGCTGCACGTGGGATAATATGCTGTCAGGTGTACATGTGTAACATGCATCTCTCCCCAGATTCTATGATCTTCGTCATTAAAAAAGAATGTTAGGTACCTTTCTTTCATCCGTCATGCATTTATCGCGCTTACTTTTTTTATTTGCGTGTCTGATGATGATGATGATGCTGTCGTATAGTTTGTTTACCTTTTGTCTGCATAACCAATGCACACACATCCATGTGCCAATTTTCTTTTTGCTTCTCCTCCAACACCAGTGACACACTGCCAGATAATCACGAGTTTCATCCAAGGCGTCACCCTGTCGTGCATCGGCTACACTCGTTTGCCACACGCGTTCACAATATGGTTCGTGTGCGAGGCGACACGGTGGCCATCGCGAGGATGCTCTCCAGAGCGTTGAAGTGGTTAATCCAGTTGCTGCGTGAAATTGACCAACATTCGGATCGTCGGTAAGTTCGCATCGTGACTTTTGTTCCGCTTTTTTCACCGAAATGTGGTTGCGTCGTGTGTGTGTGTGTTCGTATGTGTAATTCACATTGATATCTCACCCTACTCCTGTTATTTTTTCTTCCTCATATCTGTCTACGCTTGGGCAACCTGACAGTATCTTAGCCCACGTGCAGTCTCTGACTGTGCGGCACTTTGCATGGATCAGGCTTGTGCTCTCATACGATACCACTCTGAAGCACAAGTGAAGAAGACGAAGAAGAAAATGACTTTATTTGTGTGCACATATTTTCAGCTATAATATTAATTCAACCACAAAAAGCACTAGTCCAAAAACGTTATGTAAAAATGGGGTTGAAATGCACACTGCCAGTCGCTTCCTTAGATCAAGAGTAACTTTCGATTGATCAGCGAAATAAAGGGCCAGGTAAGGGATGAAACAATTCCTGAATTTTCCAGTTCTCGAATAAGGGACGACGTATTGACTTCACGTAGATAAGAACGCTTTGCACGTCATGAGGACCTCATACAGTGGGTGTGCATTATCGGAAGATTTGACTCTGGCCAATTTGTCACATTCACGGAAGTGTCGTTCGACGATGCTATCTCGAATTAAATCGGTAGAGACAAAGCTTAGTCTTGCGATAACCTTAATACCGCTTTTGATCATCAGATAATCCTTTTTAATTAGACCGGGAAAATTATCGCAGACGCATGGAAGACGCACCCGAAGCGGAAGATATGCACTGCTGATGAGCTCAAATAAGAGCGAAACTCGAGTCCAGTGCTTCCTTTATAAACCGTCATGATCAATTTTGTGAATAGTTCAATGGGCTTGGTACAGATGAGTAGTCACAAATATAAACAATACAGAAATAAATATCTAACTACATCAGGTGGGACGGATAGGGAACGCAGGCGTATGGCATAGAAAGCTAGCCTTCGAACCTCCAAGAACTGTGCAGTCACATGATCAGTCCAGTGGAATTTTTGTGAAAACGTAACGTCAAAATACTTGAACTAGGTGCTTCTGCTGAATTCGGAGCCATTAAAGAAAACCGGATATATTCCTTGAAGCGAGGTTTGACGTCGCCAAACAACCAAGTTTGAAAATATTACTCTCTTTACATTGTTGAAGATGCTACGCTGACCAAAGGTAGTTGAACATCGCCAATCCGAGTGTGTTCGTCACTGAATGAATGAATGAAAGCACAAGCCCGATCCAGGCGAAGTGTCGTGCAGTGGCAGACTACACGTCGGCTCAGATACTGTCAGGTTGTCCAGGCCTAGACACTGGTTGTCTGTTGAGAATAGCGTCGTGGTTGTGATGTAGTCATACGAAATCTGCTCGGTATTACTAGGTCAGAGCACGTGAGAATGCCCATATCTCACCTTGTTCGTACATCTCAATACCGACTGAGAAACAGCCGAGTATGTATGTATGTATGTATGAAATCACTAGCATGATCCAGACAAAGTGCCACAGCATCGTAGACTTCACGTGGGCTAAGATACTATCACATAGCCCAGACCTAGGAGACTCATGAGAACGCGAATAAAAGTGACAGTGAGACTCCATCGTGTTTGCGCATGCAGCTCACTACCGGTACCAAGTCAATGTAGCATAGTGTTACCTGCACAACACAGAAGTTCTGCACGTTATTGCACCTCTGTGAACTATCATCGCGAGACACGATTAGCCCTCTTGTCGATGTGAAAACGTTCGTAATATCTACCTTTTGTATTGAGTATTGTAACTTCAACTGTTCTAACACAATCGTGCTTTATAGATTCTGCGAAGCATGTTATTGTTAAGCAACCAGAGACACACCAACATATTGTATTTTGTACGGATGTGCAATCGTGCAGTACTTTATGCTGTGCGGCTAACACCGTGCTAAATTGATTGGCTAGAGGTAGTGAGCTGCATGCTGAAACAGGCTGGAGTCTCACTACCATTTACTGTTCTTTTTTATTCCTCATATCTGTCTAGGCCTGGGCAACCTGACAGTATCTTAGCCCACGTGTAGTCTGTCACCGCACGGCACTCTGGATCAGGCTTGTGCTTTCGTACCATACCATACATACATATATTGTATGCTGAAAACCTGGTTGACTAAAATTTGTTATCAGCTTGGTCGCGTAGAAATCTTGAGTAGCTAATATTGTTCTCTGTCCTTCTCTTCATTTCAGCTCCCTCGTTTCCGTGTTGACGACCGATTGCTTGAGTCTCCTTACCAACATTGTCGTCCTCGCACAGCACTTTCCGCTCACATCGTCCAATCTTTCCCGCGAATCATTCACTTCACTGCCTCTACTCTTCTCTCCAAATCCCACACTTGTACAGCTTCACATTCACCGATGTCTTATGCGTCTCCTGTTGGCTTTTCCCACCATCCTTAACCCACATCATCTGTGTTCCCCTACTGTGACCCACAAATGGCTTTCCCATTTATGGAAACAGACAGACAAAACGCTGTTCGCTCGATATCTTCATGAACTGATGAACTTCCATTTCCACTTGACATCTCCTGTCAGCTTGTTGCCCATCATGTGCGAAGATGAATGGCCCCCGGATCTACGGTCTCACGTGTTGCAAACCATTTCTGATCATTGCGCCCTCTTTTACAATTCCACCGACTATCCGAAACCCGAGCTTGTTGATATTTTTTATTTTTTACTTTCCGGTTGTTGTTGTTGTTCGACTTGTGATCCTATAACTTTGCATTCCTCCTGTGATTCCATTCAAGCCATTGATCTTTCTTTCGACAAGTTTTTCACTTCTTGGCTACGTGTAATACAAACAGATATCACTGAATCTTCTCTAATTGCTCTCTGCTTGTTCTTAAACTTCTTGGTGAATCCTCTCGTGATAAGAATCCCCTGTCGTCGGTTGGTACTACGTGACTTATTTGATGGACTCATTCTGCCATTGTTTCGTCAACCTCTGCAAATCCGTAGCCATCATGTTCCGTACTGGTGTCGGTTGTTTTCCGTTCTCCTTGAACTGTTTGGTGCTCTGGATGGTGATGAGCTGCGGTGGGCTGCTGTTAGCACTCTTGATCTCATTGCTCGTTCTCCTCAGTTCAGTCTTGCAGGGACTATTCGGCAATCGTTGACCGTATGTGAATCAATCTTGTGGTAAGTCTGTTTTATACACCTGCATATTTGATTCGAATTCACTTTAACCCCCTGGAACGTAATGTCTCCGAATTCCTGTGGTTTGATTCAAGCTGAAGCGGTTCACGATCTTTATTGTTTATGGCGAGTGCCTTGCGTCTCTAATAGGGTAGCATCATGCTCCGGAGCGCAATCAATTGATACCATGTTTTCTGTCCAGCTTTGAATCTCGATCGCTGATTGCCGAATGTAACATTCAGCGTTTTCCTCGCAACTCTCTACCTTACTATTCACTTTTGACGCAAGTGGTTTTGCACACAATTTGCACTTCAATGACGTGTTATTCAACGCTCCGGGTTACGGCGTCACAGCGGATACGACACTCGACTTACAATCGGACCGTTCAACTTCGCTTTCCGCTACTGATGAACGTTTCCACAAAGATCCAGATCGCCACGATACTCAGGTGT
>JACCGJ010014033.1:0-12252 GCA_013407085.1 Atriophallophorus winterbourni | reverse complement strand
TTTGTCAATATGGAAATTCTGTTTATGCATTGAGATTCACCTCTGAATATTTTAGCACATAGCGGTTGAGGTAACGCTTCGTCCAGTAAAAAACAGTGCTAGGCGGTCGCATTAATTTTCGTAACTATTTTTGATACCCTTTACACAAATTTGTATAGTAATTCAAAGCAATTCAAATTCATTCAATGTTTTAATGGTCTGAAATTGCAAATGCTTTAAAACAACCATAGATTAAAACGTATAAGGAATGAATAAAAACAACAACGATGTTTTGTCAGTATAAAATGTGAGTTTATATATTGAGGTGCGAGTTTGGTCAACATATACTTGTCAAGTTCAGCCTTGAACATGTTCAGGCTTGATGCACACAATGATTGTAGGGGACGAGAACTCCATATAAACAAACTCGGACAGCAAATAAGAACCTTTGAAAATTTGACATAGAGTGTGGAATAATGCCCATTTAGCAATGAAATCTGCTGCAATTTGATTCTTTCCGATGAAACAGTTGTTCAAGTGGGCGATTCAGTATATGCAGAATGTTGAACAGCAGGATCAAAAAACCCTAGACACAGTATGAAGAGTCAAACAGGTTCAGAGTTGCAATCCTCTCCTCGTATGCCTTGTTTTATAGTCCGGTGATCAGTTTTGAAGTGCGCTGGTATACACGTTGCATCAAAGCCATGTGTTTTGCAACCATCAGGACTATGCATGATCAGCGTACTACATTGTTTGCCAGTTTCAGGTGTAACTTATGCGTGTGAGAGCCGGGTTTTCGAAACGACCGAAATCCATCTGAGCAGTGATAAGTTTTGACAGGATATATTTTATACCACTGAACGCTGCTATTAAGAGTTCAAGTTATTGCCAAACTGCAAACCTGGGTCTTCCTCTTCCGTAACACATGATAGTTGCTGTGATCTCAGAAACAATGTGAATTCAATGGATTTACCGAATTTAAACATTGTACAATTTTGATGTTGAATGGTAAGCAGTTGTAGAATTTGCTAATTTTTTTTAGGGTGCGGGCGTTAGTCTAAAATTTAATGTCCTCGGGAAATAAAATGACTTTTTTGTGTGCGATTTCAAGTATATCTTTTGCGTACACCATAAAGAGTATTGGCTCCAAGAAAGAACCTTTGAGTATGCCATATGTAACTGCTACTGAGCTGCATAGTGCCGCATCAACTCTAACCTTTATGACGCTACCAGTCAAGTAATATTGTATCCAGGCCAATAAACTGCCGTCCAACTCATGTTGATTCTGTTTATGTACCACTGTGCTGTGGTTAACACCTTCAAAGGCTTCACAAATATCCTAGTAACAAGTATTGAAAGGATATCAATTATCCACGGCTCGAGTACAGTTATCAACTGCTATGAGAATATTGATTAGGCAGGAGTCTAGTGTGCTTAATTCGTGATGTGCGATAGAGTGTTAATCATTTTGTTCCAAGCGTTTGATAAGTTCATCCGCTTGGTTAGTAGCTAGACACACCGGATCGTCTTCCATCTTTGTATATTGGAGTGATTAATTCACTTTTCGAGTCATTAAGAACCTTGCTACAACTTATTGACAGGCTGAAAAGTTCAGAGATCGGTGATACTATAAAATGGACGCATTGTTTCAGAACGAACATGGATATTTTTGGATATAATCCGAGTTACCACACCAGGACAATTTAGGGGTTAACAGCAATGTCTTGTGTGTCCTGTAATTTGTGATCTGAATGCAGACGTAACATTCCATAAGCACTAGTTTGGGTAGAACACTCCAGAATAAAATTGCTTAAGTTCGCTAGCGGCTTCGAGAGCGCTTGAGGTAGTTGTGTTCGTTGAAATTAGGGCGGAAACGCCTGGCTTTACCCTGGCTATACTGTTCACGATAAGGAAGAGAAGCTCCTTATTTCGTTCAAGTTTATCCATTAGATTACACCGATACTATTTTTTTATCCTCATGGACAAGTTTAATTTCTTTGTTTCTCAACAAACAGTAGAACTTAGAGTATTCAGGTGGTGCCTGACGTTTTCCTTTTATGTGTTCAGCTGCTGATCACAATTTTGAATAACTTTTACATTTTTTGAAACCGGTTTAAAGTGCGGTTTTATTGTTTTGTATATTTTCTCCGATGTCGATGACCAGCACTGCTAAACATTAGTGTTAATCAGTACGCAATCGTTGATAATTTAGGCGCCAATGATAATGCAACCGTATCGACTTTTTCTTTTGTCTGTCAGTCATTAGCTTATTTCGCTTCATATATGTAGTCAAAACAATGATTACATGGTCACTCTTGTCAAGCGGTGCTTCATAGAGGATATCATCGAAGACAATTTCCTAGCTTTTCAGAACAAAATCGAGTATGGACTGTCTGTTTGCGCCTCTGTAGTGTGTGCTGCCTGAGATGTCGTTCAATGAAAGAACATCTCGTAGGATAAACGAGCAACAGAAATTACCGTAGGAATCTCGTATTTAAGGAAATTCGAGTCATTAAAGACACATTTCATCAGGACGTTGTTGCGATATCTGGAAACAACGAGCCCTAGTTTTCTTGAGTAAATTTGCATTTTATGCTTCGTCTGTTAAATAATTATAGTGAAGGGATCATACCATCACGATGAAAAAGAAATGAGTTCTGAATGGATATTGCTCCTCAGCTAAATGTTGTTTGAACCAGGTTTCCGTTAATGCTATCAGTAGTGGACATTATTTTTCATGAACTCGATTAGCTCAGGTAACTTATTTGCCGAGGATTATGTTTTTGTTCAAACACTTAATGTTAAATCTCGATAAAATTGTTGTATGGTGCGAATTTCTGCAATTATTTTTAAGTACGTGTCAAACAGTTTGGGGCTCGTGTTAATTGTAATATTACATGACCGACTTTGATGCAATCGATGAACTTTCGTTTTTTGAACAAGCATTTCGGGCGAGTATACCCGCTCTGACAAGAATTCGTCATCAAATATACGAGATGTATTTTTCTTTCTGTCCCGTAACAATTATGTCAATGAAAGTATATCTTCTAGCTCCCTCGCGTCTTGCACTACTACATTGAGCAACCGCGGCTTATCTTGGTGTAGCGCTTTGAAAAGACGGGCTTAAGCGAACAAACGAAAACGAATGGATGGCTTCCAGATTCATCCAGATGAATGGTTCCAGCTATTTGGTCTAGTCATACTTTTGTCTATTAGATAATAACGTCTCGGTTGCCTCTGGAAGGTTAGTGAAGAAGGCACTATGTGACATTCCTTTCAAAGCAACTTTGTTCAATGGGGTGTTTAAAGCGAATGGTTTCTGCTTCTAGGGGTTTTTAACACTCACCTGTTTGTCATTTTTCTACATTTTAACTCTTTCAGGATCATGGTTTGGTGGTTCTAACGTTAAGCATAATCATTTGTCCAATTTAAATGCTTTAGCCTTGATTAGTGGCTGTATAAAATCCTTCATTTGTGCAAGCTTCTGTTGCCCCTATGAAAATCTACTTTCTATTTTCTTCGGCCTCTTCCCAACAGATGAATGTATACCCTTGCGATGATCATTTATATCTTAATTTCTACAGGCATTACAAAAATACCAAACAGATGGATATGTGTAATCGTTCACAAGCCTTACACACTCATCAGTCAAAGGGCCATCACAGGGCCTGTGCAGGTGTAAATGACAAACAATTACATTTAAAATGAGCACTATCACTGCTTACCGTATTTAGGCATTTGGCGCAGCGGTCAAGTTGACTCCATGTCCCTGTTGGGTGAACAATCCTAGAAGTCAAAACTTGATAGATCTATTTCTTTGTTGGACCTCGTAAATAGGTTACTTATTTCGCTAACTTGAATTGGGCTAGCGGTTCGAGAGATATGTGCTTGGTCGACTTGTCGATAGAGCTGCGTTTGAACCTATGCAAATAATCCATAATAACTCGTTGACCACACAAGCTAGACACTGTATCAGGTATCAAAACGCCTAGCTCGATGTTATGTTCGAAATGATAGCAAAAACTGTAGGATAGTTAGCCGTGTGAAAACGTTTGCGCGCGATTTTTACGTCGAAAGAGAAAATTTGCTGATGATTAGCTAACAAGTTCGAAACGTATAAATTCCGATAGCTATAGTCAAAAGTAAAACAATTTTTGAAATGGTTTAAAACAGAGGAGATTCAATAAAGTTACAAACAAAGTGTCACAGTAAAAATTGAAAACGTTAATCACCAAGCTTTTTCACGTGCTGCCTTTAGCTTCCTAGTGTGCGGGAAATTGTAAATTTTGTGAATTACTTCATTCTTGCTACTTCTTATTTTGTAACTAAACGTTTGTTTTGTATGGTTACACATTTTCTAGCATTTAATGCAATCGAATTATTGTTTTCTTAAATATACTTTCAATTAAAACGGGATCGGAAACCTGGTATTATAAGTCCTGTTTAAAGGTGGATACCATAGTTGTTCCATAAATTACAAACCGGTTACCCTGACTACTTTGATCGTAAAATGTTTAGATAAGTTGATCAAAGTCGAAATAGTGAAATTTCTTTCATAATATGAACGTTGTTGTCCACAACAACACGGTTTCAACAACGATCGATCATGCATAAGTTACTTGCTCCTGGAACGAGAAATCTGGCGTGCTTAGATCAATTGTCGTCAAGCGAGTGATGTTATTTTTATCGGCATTAGTAAGACGTGTGACGAACCGCCAATTGCTTGTCAAGCTGGAGTGTCTAAGTATTCAAGGTTTTCTTAAGTAGTCAAACCGTCTAGAGATGAATGGTATTTTGACTTCAGATGTGATAGCGAGCTCAGGTGTGCCATAGGGACCTGTTCTAGGTCCGTTGTTTTTCAAAATTTTCGTGAGCTAACTTCCAGACGGGGTAGACATCGATCTTTTATATGCGGATGATCTAATATTGTTGGTCTCCGTCAGTTCCTGCGATGGCCACTAGTTAATGCAAGGAGCAGTTGAATACTTATTCGGCTTGACAACTCGCTGTTCGCAGCATATAAATGGGGCTAAGATAGTAGTCATGCGGATAGGCTCCGGTGAAACCGCTGGGGAATACTTTCTAAGAAGTTAGCCTGTTAGAACTGTGACAGTCCGAAAATACTTGAGGATTTTTGTTAAATATTTCTTAACGTCCGAGTCGGAAACTTGTTGTAAATGCTCTGGAGTATTCAGGGTTCATTTGCGGCGTTACTCCGCATATGTTTCAGAAGCTCTTTTCGTCGCACGTCCGTCATTTATTAGAATATGGGCTCTCCGACGCATTTTCTCAGCTTAAAGGCGAATTTGAATTCATATAGCTGTTGAAATGGATGGGGATACAAGGGAGGACGGAGCTTACTGTAACTTCACCCCTTAAAACTTTAAATTGAATGATTTGATCCATTGTTGACAAGACGCATCCTTTTCAGTGAATATGGCGACGAGTTTTCACGGTTCTTGTGATTAGTAGGTTAATCGAGGACTCGTTGACATGATCCTAATTTGCAGAAGCCTAGAAGTCTTAAGCTGAGTATTGTGTGCACGCCATACACGCGGGTGGCAAACACTTGCTGGACGTTACGGAATGAGCTGTATCTATCATCAGCATTTGTTGAAATCGTTTTTTAGACCTGATCGCAATGTTGATGTAGTGGTTTTCCTCTACAATCAGAAGTGCCTTGTCATCAGACGTCATATATGTTTTTTGCTCAAACGTGATTGTATCCCTTCTGCTTTCGATTCATATGAAGTAGTAGAATATAATTTCGAACTACCGAACTTTGTTTTCATAAGTGGTTGTGGACTTCGCGTGCGTTGTTTTGTGTGGGAATTGTGATTAACGGATCCTCTGACATTTGAAAGGATTATGCAGGTTGAATGTCATCTTTTGGGCATTTCTCTGTTGATTTATCTTGCTACCATTGAATTTCACTGGGTCTTCTGCTGCACTTCTTCTGGTCCTTCAACGATTTCGTTTAATTTCTTTTTATTTTGTGTAATGCAAACTTATTCCTGGTCGACTACATGACGATAAGATTCACTGCATTGGGTCTCGAAAAATCAGTGTTCAAGAAGAACTGCTAAGGTTTCCAATTACTACTGATTCCATGATAGTGTAAAGTTTGGAACATATTGAATGTAGTGAAGTAGAGAAAACGTCACAAAAAGTAGACATAGAAAACACTTGTACATTAACATTCTTACTTCGTTTATGTTGGTTATTACTCCCGAATAATATATACTTACTCGTGGCTTTCTCTAACGAATCGGTTGCTTTTTAAGTTGCATTTTTCGTTTTTCAATGACAGCCAGCTGCCCCATATTTCAGCCCGTCCTCGAAGTATTCAAGCAGTATATATCCTCGGAGATTTCTAAATTAAAAATTTATATTGTACGTAGGATAAACGCATTTTAACTATTCGTAGGTTCTCTAATATTTTGGGATAACTCATTCGGTACCATATTCACTACACTTTTGTATGATGTTAGATTCAACGCTGTTCCGAAAATAACTTCAGTGTTGAAACGGAGGTTTGTTTCTGGTTACTGCTAAAAATGATGCAAGAACTTAAATGGAAAATAGAAATTTAACCCAAGCGTGAAAATGATAATAGCACACTGCAAGATTAGGCATTCCAATGTTATGTATTTTATTTCAAGCAGTTCGATAATCGCCGAATTGAAGGAGGCTGATTACGAAATCAATTATTGAGAAATCGGATCGGTAATATGCTGCTAAAAACCCCTCCACTGTCGAATTCGTTTTTCAGTGCATGAAATCCAGACTGTTTCTCTATAAATTTAGAGCATAGTTAGCATGAATGAAATAACGTGGAGATCTTATTCTGCCATTTTCTGCAAGGAATCAGATTTTTGTAAAAGATCGACCGCACTTTTTCTGATTTGTTTGGTTCGTTTTACCGATAGTGTGGAACTTTTAATGGATGTCAACTCTGTTGAGGATAATCTAGTTTTAAAAAGCAGCTGTCTATGCGCTGTAAGATCAAAATTCAACGTGCTTTCTATTTCGCCCGTTAAATTATTGTTTTAATCAATATTCAAATGTTTTCTATAATATGTCTGTTAAAAAGTGCCTAAAACGTTCGTATTACAGAAAGTTTTTTATCGATTTTAATACTCGCAATAAATGGACATATCCGAAGTACTTAGTGATACACGCGCGCACTATAAGGTTTATGTTACTCATCGTTGTCGAAAAATGCTCTTCCACGGCAATACAGTAAAGCTTCTAAGGCTAGTATGAATAGATAATTTGCTGAAGTAGTGCGTAACAGTACCACTGCTAGCTCCGCGGTACAAACAATAAAATCTGATGCTCCGTTATGATGTAATGTGCCCAGATACGCCACTAAAACATATTTATCATGTTGGCGTGTGGCAGGGCGACAAAAGAAAGTCAATTCTTTATCCACGACCAATTTTTGATGAATTTCTCTTGCAATCTAATCGTAAACAGTTCTTTGCAAGTTACATTGTCACGAATGAATTTAACAAAGGGAAACCCTTTGTTGTGCTCGATCACAAAATGGGATCCAAAAAGTAAATGAATCACGTTATGATGTAAATTATAAATAAATGCGCTGTTCTTCAGAAATTGATGTTTTTTATCAACAATAAAAATAATGGACGGGTCTGTGGTGTTAGGGGGCCGCCCCTGTTGTTATAGCCAGTGTGAAACGATCTATGATTAATCACCAAGAAGATCGATTTTGAATTCAAATTATGATTTTCGCTCACTGTGATATTCACACATTCGCTCACTTATGATACTCTTGGCATTCGGTAAATAGACGAGTTGAGTGATGGTTGCGTTCTCTCTGACCAAACGGGCTGGGCCAACAACAGTGCAGCACAGACATAAAAACTGGCGACGGGGTGTTTTCCATGATGTCCGCTGAATCAGAAGTGTCACTTTAACAACAGTTGCTCGAACGAATACTCCAGATAAAAGAAGGAAATTGTTCTGCAAATGATCCCAAATCTCCATCTACCGAATCTCTCATGTCATCTATAATGGAATTTCACTTTGACCCGGAAAATAATGTGACTTTTGACACGTGGTTCCGGCGTTATGAAGATATATTCCGAATAGACCTCAAGGACCTGGGAGATGACTGCAAAGTTCGACTGCTGTTGCGTAAATTGGGCGCAGCGGAATTAGACAAATATTGCAATTTAATTCTGCCTCAGAACCCACGCGACCGTACATTTGAAGAGACAGTCGAATCCCTCAAGCAATGTTTTGGTGATCAATCGTCTCTCTTCAGTATTCGTTACCGCTGTCTCAATTTAGTCATGGATGAAACAACCGATTTTGTGACACATCTAGGAGACGTTAATAGAGAGTGTGAACGCTTTAAATTTCGCTCCCTGACAGAGGATCAATTTAAATGTCTCATTTTTATCAGCAGTCTGCGATCCTCGCGATTTACGGAAATTCGGACTCGCTTACTGAATCGTCTAGAGCAGGATCCGACTATGACACTCCAAGCAATCGGAGAACACCGACGTCTCTTGAACATTAAAAACGACTCCGCTATCGTGCAATCGAACCATCACGACAATTTTACAATCCAGGCGGTACATCAAACAAAACAGAAGAGCACTGAACAACCGTCTTCGCAGCTACCACGACAACCAAAGCTGCTCAAGACAGCTCAAAAACCCAAGCCCCCATCCAAGTGCTGGCAATGTGGAGAATGGCATTTTGTGCGTTTTTGCCCATTCAAGAAACACAGATGCCAGAATTGCAACAGAATGGGGCATAAAGAAAATTACTGCCGTGTGAAGTATTTTAATAAGAAATCTGTACTGAATCATTCCAATAATAAAACTTATCGCTCCTATCCCGTCTTTTCAACCTTCCAAGGGGATGTGAGAAATCGACGGAAGTACCTTACCGTCACGCTAAATGGTACGCCCACCCGTTTTCAAGTTGACACTGCCTCCGACATCACCATAATATCGGAAGACACTTGGCGATTGGTTGGCGAACCAAACATAAATCCTACCAGTCATGTTGCACGCAGCGCATCTGGAGGAAAGTTAAATCTCATTGGCCAGATTAGCTGCTGTATTGCCTTCAACGACACACAACTAGAAGGTGTCTGTTACGTGTCAAAGCATCCGAACTTGAATCTCCTTGGCCTGGATTGGCTTGAAAATTTGAAGTTGCTTGATTTCCCACTGAACACTGTGTGCAATGCCGTGAATCAATTGACAGATGACAGGGTAAAACAGATTCAACTCAAATTTCCGAAAGACTTCCAAGATGGCCTCGGATATTGCCGAAAAACTTCAGCAAAGCTGACTTTGAAGCCGAATGCGAACCCAACATTTCGTCCCAAACGCCCCGTACCGTACGCTCTTTTGGAAAGCGTCGACAAAGAACTTGACAGACTGCAAGCCGCCGGATTAATCAAACCCGTCAACTACTCAGCATGGGCAGCACCAATTGTGATTGTCAAAAAACCGAATGGTAGTCTGAGAGTTTGCGCGGATTATTCGACTGGTCTAAATGCATCCTTGGCAGATCATCAATACCCACTACCTCTTCCTGAGGACCTCTTCGCCAGATTGAATGGTGGTCAGTGTTTTGCAAAACTGGACCTATCGAAAGCTTACCTCCAAATTGAGGTCGCTGAAGAATCAAGAGAGCTATTAACCATCAACACTCACCGTGGGCTCTTCCAGTACCAACGCTTACCGTTTGGTGTCAAGACTGCACCTGCTATCTTTCAACAGGTCATGGATACCATGCTTCAAGGTTTACCCTATGCTGCTGCCTATCTCGACGATATAATCATAGTCGGATCAAATGTGGATGAACTACGTGATCGTATAAAAGGAGTCCTCAAACGCATAAACGAATATGGCTTCCGTTTACGGGCCGAAAAATGTGAATTTTTCATGGAATCCATAAGATATCTCGGATTTATCATTGATCGTCATGGTCGACGGCCAGACCCATCAAACATTGATGCAATTCAGAATATGCCACCACCACATGATATTCCAACATTGCGATCATTCCTCGGATTGGTCAGCCACTATGGCGAGTTTTTACTATCATTACACAAATTACGCGGCCCTCTCAATAATCTACTGAAGAAGGATACCCCTTGGATATGGTCAGAAGAGACCCAACAAGCTTTCGAGAAAATAAAGTCGATGCTGACCTCAGATCTTTTACTGACACATTACGACCCAAGGCTCCCAATCGTTCTAGCCTCGGACGCTTCCAGCTACGGAATCGGTGCAGTTATCTCACATGTTTTCAAGGATGGAACCGAAAAAGCCATTGCCCACGCAGCACGATCACTCACCTCAGCTGAACGGAATTACAGCCAAATCGAGAAAGAGGCGCTTGCCATCATCTTCGCTATCAAGAAATTTCATAAGATGCTATATGGCCGGAAATTCACGCTGCTGACGGACCATAAACCGTTGCTTGCTATTTTTGCATCAAAAAAGGGCATTCCTGTCTACACAGCAAACAGGCTACAGCGATGGTCAACCATCCTGCTGGGCTATAATTTCGACATAAAGTACATCTCCACCGGGAAAATCGGACAAGCGGATGCACTCTCAAGACTGATAACAGAAAACACTATAGAAGAAGACATGGTAGCCCAAACAACTCTGGATGCTGACATCAGTTGTTTACTTTCCACCACCATGATGAAACTGCCGGTAACAGTTGACCAAATTCGAGATGCAACATTAGAAGACCCCGTACTCCAAAAGGTATTTGAATACCACAAATCCAGATGGCCAATATCTGTACAAGACCCAGAACTACAACAATTCCGACATCGTCAGACTTCCCTTTCAATCGTGGACGGGTGTCTCATGTTTTCGGATAGAGTGGTAATTCCAAAGAAACTCCGTTCGACAGTACTCAAACAATTCCACACAAGTCATCCCGGGATAAATCGTATGAAGGCGCTAGCGCGCAGCTTCGTGTACTGGCCCCTTATGGATTCACACATTGAGAACCTGGTTAGCTCGTGTTCTAAATGTCAATCCGCATTAAAATCACCGACAACGTGTGAACCACACCCATGGCCTAATCCCACAGAACCCTGGTCAAGAATTCACTTGGATTTCGCAGGCCCACTGAACGGAATATCGTATCTCCTACTGGTGGACTCACACAGCAAATGGCCAGAGGTTTTCCCCCTCACCAACACAACAACTCGGATGACAATCAAAAAGCTGCAAGAAACTTTCGCTAGATTTGGTTATCCAAAGACATTGGTGACCGATAATGGAAGCCAATTTACGTCGAATGAGTTCGGATCATTTTGCCGACAACATGGTATGAAGCACATCCGCACACCGCCATATCACCCACAATCGAACGGACAAGTGGAGAGGTTTGTGGACACTTTCAAGCGAGCAATGCTCAAAGCAGCGGGGGGAGGGAAGACGGAAGACGTTCTGCAGAAATTTTTGACGTTCTACCGAATCACACCTAATCCTAACGTACCTGGAGCCATATCGCCTGCGGAAGTCATGCTAAGGCAAAAACCGAGAACCATCTTCGATCTCATGCGACCAAAAACGGTGAATCATACCAATAAAAATCTCAAAATGAAAGCCAAATGTAATAGACATTATGGTGCAAAACTCCGAAAATTTATGGTCGGACAAAATGTCCTCGCCAAGGATTACCGTGGTGATGAGATCAAATGGACCCCGGGGATCGTTAGCAAGATCGTGGGCCACGTCTGTTACGAGATAATGGTTGGAAAAGAAACATGGGTACGACATGCCAACCAACTAAGGGCGTCAGGTGCAAAATGAAATTCCCCAAGTATGCAGGAAACTCCATTGGAAATCCTACTGGGTGAATTCAACCTCAAAAGCCCAGAACAAACAAAGCCAACGGAAGAAGATCACCCTCGAATTAATTCTCCGGAATGCAGACAAAGAAGACGAACTGATCGAAGACGTATTCCAGTAACCCGCCTACAAGTGAATCCGAAAATGAAGTCATACGACAACCGAGCTTAAAGGGGGAGGTGTTAGGAGGGCGCCCCCTTTTGTATAGCCAGTGAACGAACTATTGATTAATCACCAATGAAGATCGATTTTGAATTCAAATTATGATTTTCGCTCACTGTGATATTCACACATTCGCTCACTTGTGATACACTTGGCATTCGGTAAATAGACGAGTTGAGTGACGGTTGCGTTCTCTCTGACCAAACGGGCTGGGCCAACAACAGTGCAGCACAGACATAAC
>JACCGJ010014032.1:0-11608 GCA_013407085.1 Atriophallophorus winterbourni | reverse complement strand
GAGGTACACAAACCATCGCAACACGTTAAGGTCCAGTCTCGGCGCGAACGGCACTATACTGTATCAGATTGTGCGCATATAATAATAACATAATAAATTAGCACGGGAACTGAAAGTCGTGTCCACTCAATTGTGAAATATAAGCTAGAAACGTTATCATCTGTGTTACACTTCAAGTTTTTTGTTTTGTCTGGTGTTAGACTTCTTGTAATTCTGTACTTGGTGTGGGTTGCCAAAAACAACTGCCTCAGAGAAATGAATGAAATCTTAAAGATGATCAAGATCTGGATGCTTTTATTCACCTCCGCTATACATGCAGACATCCACAGTTTTATCTACGTCAGAACTGCAATTTAACTAACAAGCAAAACTTTTCAAATGGGTAGTGTTTCCAATTGAAAATCATCCGTGAAATGGACGTTCCTTTTGCGGCTCTTCGGTAGATTTTTTCAAAGCGCTCGTGCAGGGTTGCGTTTTGGTAGTATGTACAAAAAGTTGCACTGAGGACAACGTGTCTTCTTGATCAAAGCAGCGGGAGTGATTCTCGTGTTAGCTTCATCACTTACTTCTCCGAGTGATGCTGTTGAAGCCGCTTTGTACCCAATTTCCCAAGAATCTTCATTGAAACCGACTCATCCTCTAGGAGTAGATAGTCGCACACAAGTACAAGCGATGGATGAGAGTCTCGATGGAGACAACCAGAACGCCTTACCATTGTTCACTGAACTGACAGGAGTCCAAATACTCCTTGCACTTCCCCTATGATTTAATCGACAGCATCTTGCATCAATGCATTCCATGAGTTGACCACCCGAGTGGACAATATTTATTGCACCGGGAGACGCAACGTCAGGCTACAAGTGTTTAGATTTCATGGTCAAATTGGTCACTTTTATAGTTGGCTGTTTACTTTAAAATTATTCGGAATCGTTTAACTTGTGAGAACGATTTAACTTCAGCGGACATGAAGCAGATACACGATTCAAGTTAACATTTACGAGAAGTCCGAATAACGAGGTATCAGGACGTGGAATGGCTATTAGAATACGGAAATCTCGTTTGCTATTCTCAGAATTTAAATATTTTGTACTGTTAATGAATTATTTCCTTCACTCTCTCAAACAGTCGTGTAACACCATCTCGATTACAGATTGAACTTCCGCACAAACGCCAGACAAGCAACTCACATGGTATGAAAGCACAAACCTGATCCAGGCGAAGTGCCACACAGTCTTAGACTGCACGTGGGCTAAGATACTGTCAGGTTGCCCAGGCCTAGACAGATATGAGAAAGAAACAGAGAATTGACGTGGTAGTGAGACTCTAGCCTGTTTCAACATGCAGCTCACTAAACTATAAGGAAGATTAGTCAATATTTCCGCGCAAAGAGTGTATGAAAAGCAAATTGTTGAAGCTGGTTCGATCTAAAAAGTATCATATTTAAACCTAACACGGCAAGCTTTTCGATCACACACACACCAGTGACCCCCGGGTGGTACAGGGAATCATGGACTGATTTCAAATTTCACGCACACCTAAACCTTGACAGAGTTGATAGTTGGGCACGAGCTGTCTTTAGCGAAAATTATTGAACTGCTGCTTTGGCACGAGAGGAAGAGAATGTCATCAAAACATAGCTGAATAGAGCATCCGCCGTAAACGTGTTGACTTGGACCCTCATCATCATCACAGACAGCATTACACCGGTAGCGCGTACCGAATGCTTAACTGCCACACAACCATGAAAAAGTAAAATCCTAAAAGATAGGGAAGGGTGGGACTTAAATAGCTACGGATTCTATAGAAGACGGGGTAGAGGTGCCTACACCTCGAATGGAACATGCATTCAAACAAGTTTCGTGAACGAGTAGAGCGACATCAGCATGGCAGCTTGCTTGCGGCTTTCACTGGCTTTCACTTGGACCCTAAATCTCCGAATACCGATATACAATTAAAGCATGGGTTCTTTAATGTCATTAAATATATTATGGAGGTGCGAAATAAATTAGCGATGAGTGTTAATCAAGAGCTTTCGAATTATATGCAGAACGTCATCCTCCGGCAAAACACAGGAGCACGAAGCGCCTTCGACGAAAATTGCGAACTCGTATAACTTCGGGTTTCGGAAGGTTTGCTTGTGGAAGCATGAGAAGATTGGCAACGTCAGTCGCAATCGAACGCTTTGCAATTCGTCAATGTCGGTCAAACGAGCCATGCGTGTGGCGAGGGCTTACTTTTACTTACTTACTTTTGTGCGACTATCTCCTCCTGGAGGATGAATCGGCTTTAAAGAAGATTCTTGGGAATTTGGGTACAAAGCGGCGTCCCCAGCACCACTCGGCGTTTGTTCGAGTCAGCTTCTCTAGCCTTTGCACAACCAAGTGCGACCTGCAAGGCAGCAGGGAGTTGCAAGAAAGAGGTGGTCTACCAGACTCTGTTCCAGGTTTTTCCTCAGGGTTTTCTCCCGAAGCCTTTCCCGCGATCGGGTATCCCACAAGGCAGCGGAGGTTTAAAATCAGGGTTTTCCTTCCCTTAGATGAAATGCCCTCCCGGGCTAACGAGCTACATCTGGCGAGGGCTTGAATTGTCTCGATTAAAATTCTGATCGAAGTGACAACCGGCACAGACATGTTGAGGATCAGCTCTTTCTGAACTGGTCAAGGAGCTGCCATATTTTGTTATAAATGATCTTGCTCCCATACATGTTGAACATTTCGACTATCTAGCACGTTTAGTGGTTTCCGAGGGTGAGGTACACAACGAAATCACGTCCAGAATAGCCAAGGCCCATGTAATAGTCGTGATTGAGCTTAAAGGAAAGGATATATTTCATTTCGTACTGTTTTATAAAAGCAAATGTTGGACAGTTCACGCACGATATGTTAGGTGGCAGGAGATCTTTGACAGGCGTTGTTTGCGATGTTTTGTTCGCAACCACGTTTGCAACTCTCAAATCAGGTGCCACATCTTAGGGCGCAATGGCATTAGCTTTCAGACTGCTCTTAACGATCGTCGTCTCCCCTGGTTGGGATGTACTGTGCATGAAATCTGTACGATCATCACGTAGGACACTATTCTTCAACTAGGTCAGCCCTCAACATAAATGTATTGCTTGAAACGGCTCAATACTGTTCTAGCTTCGGGTAGATGCAGCTCGTTAGTCTGGGAGGGCATTTCATCTAGGGGAAGGAAAACCCTGATTTTAAAACTCTGCTGCCTTGCGGGATACCCGATCGCGGGAAGGGATTCGGGAGAAAACCCTGAGGAAAAATCTGAAACAGTCTGGTAGACGGTTAGTTGGTGCAAATCACTTCTTTCTGGCAACTCCTGCTGCCTTGCAGGTCGCACTTGGTTGTGCAAAGGCTAGAGAAGTGACTCGAACAAACGCCGAGTGGTGCTGGGGACGCCGCTTTGTAGCAAATTCCCAAAAATCTTCATTGAAGCCGACTCATCCTTCAGGAGGAGATAGTCGCACAAAAGTAAAAGTAGCTACGGATATGTTTGCTTTGTGTGCAAGGAAAGGAGGGAGTATCTGGTGCCCTCAATATAGAACTGGTCACTAGCTTTGTTCACCTCGGCAGTTGTGTCGTGGCCGACATCTCACATCGTGTAGGCAAAGCGAGTGTAATATTTACCACCTACGCCAATTATCGCATCGACGCAATGTTTCATTCAATATTAAGGGCCGAGTGTGTAACGCAGACATGCGTGCTATGCTCCTGTATGGTTGCGAATCCTGTCCGTCAGCTTTGTGCTTTTGACACTTGTTGCCTGCATTCGGTGGCAGGCAATAATATATGTCTGCAAACGAGTATTAGATGCAAGAGGCCACGATCTGACAGGCATGCTGATGCTACCTCGTTTGCGAGCCCTCAAACAACCAAAACAAGTCGCTTTTGATGCGCACCTGTATGTTTGTAGCAAACCAGTGTCTTTATACCGACGAGGGTGTTCAAAAGACAAATCCGTCGTTAGAATGCAGTCGTCAGAAAACACCACTATGGCCAATCAAATGCTTTTTCTTTTTTGTCCGTTTACCTCTCTGGTTTTCCTGCGTCATGTTGCTTGGCATTTTTTCTGATCAAGAGCTTTACTCAATTATAATGAAGACCGTTTTTATTGTTTCTTATCAAACTTCGCAATAATACCATTTTATTTTCCAAATTTCTTACACGGTTAACTCATTTTCATTCTCACGGATATTTTCTACTCATTGCACCGTAACAGAAGAAGGAATATAGTATTACCATCCTGAAAGTCTATTTTTCACGAATTTCTTTCCAAGTGACTCACTGTATGAAGCGTTGTAATGATCAAGTCGACCTTTGGACTGTCTGCCCCACTTGCGATACACAGACGTTTGTGAAAGAGATATGAAAGCTCTTGACATTGACCTTACGAGTTGATTAGAGCTTGCTTTTGATCGTTCACTTTGTAAGCACTGTGGTGAGCATAATCTCTCATTGCGGAAGATAAGGTGTAGCGTTCGCTACCGAACGTAGATCATGCCGACAGCATACAAATCACGACAATCAGCTTATCACTTTGAGTGCCGCGGGAGAAATTGTTCCTCTCGAATCAGACTGTGGAGCATGAACTCTTCCGAGTGGTGCTGGGGACGCCGCTTTGTACCCAAATCCCCAAGAACCTTCATTGAAGCCGACTCATCTTCCAGGAGCAGATAGTCGCACAAAAGTAAAAGTAAAGTATGTATGAAAGCACAAGCCTGGTCCAGGCAAAGTGCCGCACAGTCAGAGACTGCACGTGGGCTAAGATACTGTCAGGTTGCCCAGGCCTAGACAGATATGAGGGGGGGGATAGAAATGGTAGTGAGACTCCAGCGTGTTTCAGCATGCAGCTCACTACCTGTGGCCAATCAATTTAGCACGATGTTAGCGCACAGCACAGAAGTACTGCAAGATTGCACATCCGTGCAAAAAAGTAAGTAAGTAAAGTAAGTAACTCTTCATACGTTTGTGATGTACATCCACGGTTGCCGTCGCGCTATTTTCCTTTCTGATATCGGTGTAGGCCTGGGCAACCTGGCTGTATCTTAGCCCACGTGCAGTCTCTGACTGTGCGGCAATTTGCATGGATCAGGCTTGTGCTTTCATACCATACATACATACATAAGAAGGCCACCAACATCGTGTAACGATTTGCCAGTTTCTTGATTTGCGTAACCATGTTTTATGTTCCGTTTCTTGACAATTTTCACTTTTTTCTTTAAAATTTGTACAGCATTTGAACATCTCAAATTTGTTGATTTTAGAAAGTTTTACCAAAATGGGCACGACTTCAAGTTATCCAACACCCGGCGGTAGCACTTCCGGATATCACGTACTTAAAGTATGCATAATTATCGTTATTTTTTAATTGACAAAAAGGTGCAAGAGGGTTCGCCCGGACATAAAGCTGGTTTAGAGGCATTTTTCGATTTCATCGTTTCAATGGGAGGTATCCGATTGGTAAGTTACCTGGAAATTGTCTCCTTGTTTCGTTGCTTGAATTCACAAGTCAAATCCAAGCAAAATTTCTGCACAGTCATAGACTGCACGTGGACTAAGATATTGCGAGGTTGCCTTGGCCTAGACAAATGTAAATATAAATTGCATCGTGCTTTGGCATGTAGATAAGTGCCGATGGCAAATCAATTTAGCGCAGTGCGGAGGTATTGTATGATTGCTTGATTTAAGGAGCATGTGCTGCCTTTCCTTTCCCGCCTCTGTTATTGAATATTGACATGAATATGCAACTTGTACGGTGAGGCTATTGTGCGATACTATTGTTTCGCACAGGTGGAACCATGGTAAATCTACAGATATTCATATCGACCTGAAACGGATAATGTGTTGCTTTCTCAGCGCTGTCATCTGCCTAAGTCATGCGAACGGATGTGCAATCGTGCAGTACTTTGAGTTGTGCGGCTAACACCGTGCTAAATTGATTGGCCAGAGGTAGTGAACTGCATGCTGAAACAGGCTGGAGTCTCACTACCATTTCCTGTTCTTTTTCTTCCTCAAATCTGTCTATGCCCGGTCAACCTGACAGTAACTCAGCTCACGTGCCGTCTCTGACTGTGCGGCACTTCGCCTGGATCAGGCTTGTGCTTTCATGCCATACCATAAGTCTGGGCAACTGACAGTATCTCAGCCCGTCTGTGCTCTGTTTATTCGACGCCTCTCGACCCGGGCAAGTGTTTTCGGTCGTCTTATATCCTCGAAGGACATTTGTAGTTTGCTTTTTTGATCATAGTTAACTCAGAGCTATGCAACCTAGGGTGTATATATATAGCGATAGATAGATAGATAGATACATAGATAGATAGATAGATAGATAGATAGATAGATAGATAGATAGATAGATAGATAAATAGATAGATAGATGGATAGATAGGTAGGTAGATAGATAGATAAATAGACTGATTGATTGATTGATTGATAGATAGGTAGATAGATAGATAGATAGATAGATAGATAGATGGATAGATAGATAGATAGATAGATAGATACTAGAACAAAACCTTTTATTTCATGTCTTTGCTGCCTTATGTATGTATGCAATCATCGAAAGGAATGCAGCAGTCAAACTCACGAAAAAATCCAAACCTGGAATCCCACGTCAGAAATTCTATCGCCAGCAACCACGCATAGCCTGCAATAAATGCTTTGAGCCTTCATCGAGTTTCGTACCTGACTTCGTTATGGCGGCGCTGTTATTGCCGATACAGAAGTTCATCGCACAGCGAAAGCCGCAATGGAGCTGTCTTGCTGATGTCACTCTACTTGTTCACCACACTTGATTGAATGCCTGTTCCATTCGGGTTTGTTTGTGCTAACTCTTCCATAGATTCCGTAGCTCGTCAATTCTAGCCTTTTCTCATCTTTTTAGAATTACAACTTTTCATGATTGTATGACAGTTAAGCGTTTGGTACATGTACGGATGTGCGATCGTGCAGCACTTCTGTGCTGTGCGGCTACCGGCAGTGAGCTGCACGCGGAAATGCCCTGCATTCTCACTACCATCTCTATTCTCTCCTTCTCATATCTATCTAGGCCTGGGCAACCTGACAGTATCTTTGCTCGTGTGCAGTCTTTGCACTGTGCGTGCACCAGGTTTGAGTGATTTCATACATGCAATCGGTGCAATGCTGTCCCGATGCTGATGACTGACGACACTCGTCTGTGCGTTTGCGACATTCCTTGTCCTTGCCCACAACACTATTCGGTCAAACCGTCACATGGCATAGGCAGTTAAAAATTCTTATGTTATGATGCATGACAGTGAAAGCCGCAAGGAAGCTGCCATGCTGATGTCGCTCTACTCGTTCACGAAACTTGTTTGAATGTATGTTCCACTTGAGGTGTAGGCACCTTTTCCCAGTTTGTTTGTGCTTTCTCTTCTATAGAAGCAGTAGCAATTTAAGTCCCACCCTTCCCAATCTTTTAGGATTTTACTTTTCATGGTTGTATGGCAGTTAAGCATTCGGTACGCGCTACCGGTGTAATGCTGTCTTTGATGATGATGATGATGATGATGATCTGAAGTTTCTGCGTCACGGTAGTTGAAACGTTTCGTTATTTCTCAAGGACTGCGTTTTCGCAGTTTTCAAATGTGGATGGACCCGTCTCACAACGCAACACATTGTGACACGTGAGACCTGATAGTGTGTCGATTATTTGCTGTAACAAGACTGTTGATATTACCCAGGCGACAAAGAAGATTACACTTAGTATCTAGTGCGTTCTTACATTCAGTTTTTTGTGGTAATCAGTGTTGAACGGTTGCGTGTCCCTCATGCACTAAGGTATGGTATGGTATGAAAGCACAAGCCTGGTCCAGGCAAAGTGCCGCACAGTCAGAGACTGCACGTGGGCTAAGATACTGTCAGGTTGCCCAGGCCTAGACAGATATGAGGGGGGGGATAGAAATGGTAGTGAGACTCCAGCGTGTTTCAGCATGCAGCTCACTACCGTTGGCCAATCAATTTAGCATGATGTTAGCCATACAGCACAGAAATGTTGCACAATTGCACATCCGTGCGCTAAGAACAAAACCTGAGTCCAGCGCTTAAATTACGGACCTTTGGAAGCTCTGATACAGATGCCCGGTCATAAACATATATTCCCGTTGTCTGAACAGGTGTGTACGTATGACCCCCAAACCTCCCAACCAACCATCAACTGTTGCGACACTTTTCCCGACCCTCATCTCGTGCTGTCGATCATTTTCAATTATCGATTTTTCTTACTGAAGCCTTTGTTTCATGTTCCAGGAAGAGGACAATGCGAATATCAAAGATTTGCTCGAGAAGTACAAAGATACCAGTGTTACGTGTGTGGTCTACTCGAGCAAAACGCAAACATGCCGAGAGGTGACCATCGTGCCGACTTCCTCGTGGGGTGGTCAGGGCTTACTTGGCGTGAGCATCCGATATTGTTCTTTCGAAGGGGCAAATGAGAACGTATGGCACATTCTCGACGTGGAGCCAAATTCCCCGGCGGCTGCGGCTGGACTGACACCGTTCTCCGACTACATCATCGGCTCAGACTCGGTTCTTAATGAGGTGAGTTAAGTCGATCTATTACTATGCCGTCGGTTTCCACCGTGAAATCTCCTCGTCGCTTTCGGCTGGATGTGTATTGTGTGATTTACCTCTCCGGACAATTTCTCCTCAACCGCGTTCATTTCCGATTCCCAAAACACACGGAAACGCCAAAGTGGAGCAAGCGAATCTCGTTACCATGGGGATGTTCTTGGTTGCGCTTTACTCGAGGTTTATCGACCGTTCAAGCCCTTGTTTCGCTGAGCTCGCTCGGCAGACCTTAATGAATTGAGTATCGTTCTTCGATAGGTGTTGTTATCTTTTGTTTGCTCCTGTTTTCAGGCAGTCTGACACCAGTTCTTGTTCGCATTGGCCTTTTAATCTTTGTGATATTACTGGAATTCAGGTTGAACTGGTTAATCAATCCGAAAAGATACCTACAACAAGACTGCCACTAAACTAATGTTAAGCCATATCACTAGCACTAAGGTATGGTATGAAAGCACAAGCCTGCTTCAGGCAAAGTGACGTACAGTCAGAGACTGCACGTGTGCTAAGATAGTGTCAGGTTGCCCAGGCCTAGACAGATATGAGGAAGACAAAACAACAGGAAATGGTCGTGAGACTCCAGCCGGTTTCAGCATGCAGCTCACTACCTCTGGCCGATTAATTTAGCACGGTGTTAGCCGCACAGCATAAAATACTACACGATTGCACATCCGTGTAAGAAGCCATTCCGAATTGTGATCTCTTGCGCCCCAACTTCAGCTAGTTTAACGGACAAAACCTTCGTCTGCTTCAGCCAAGTCAGACGCTATTCCCAATTCCTAGTTACAAGCGAAATCTGTTTAGGAAAACGATGATTTCCCATTTGCAATGCGTGGCCTAACCACCGAGGTCTACGCATGTTATCTTGTTTTTCGATATCTACGTCACAACCAAAGATTCTATTACGAATAGTTGCGTGTGTATGCAAAGGTGCCAAATAACTCTAGCCATTGTGCGGAAACCGTGATTGTTGATGACTTGCAGACGTCTTATTTCCTCTTTCCTCAGCGTTGTCTAGGTTTCCCATCCGTACAGATACCCCCCCGCGAAAGGTTGTCATAGCCGGGGGTGGCAGTGGGTATAAGCTCACACTGTTTATAAAATGCTCCCATATGGCACGCGTCTCAAATAGTCTCTGACAACCAAGTCCAGCTCCTGGCCTGCACGAGTGGCTCCCCGAGCCCGGCGGAACTGCTTCTACCAACAGCAGAAGGGGCGAGGGCGAGTGACTGGCGCCTGAAAACCAGTTTGCTTCGCGCAGACGTAGCTCGTTAGCCTGGGAAGGCATTTCATCTAAGGGAAGGAAAACCCTGATTTTAAACCTCCGCTGCCTTGCGGGATACCCGATCGCGGGAACGGCTTCGGGAGAAAATCCGGAAGAGAGTCTCGTAGACGGTTAGTTGGTACAAACCACTTCTTTCTGGCAACTCCCTACTTGCACTTGGTTGTGCAAAGGCTAGAGAAGCTGAATCGAACAAACGCCGAGTGGTGCTGCGGACGCCGCTTTGTACCCAAATTCCCAAGAACCTTCATTGAAGCCGACTCATCCTCCAGGAGGAGATAGTCGCACAAAACGAACGAACTATAGCCTTGTGTGTGTGTGTGTGTAAAAAGATCGCCACGGACCTATGTAAACACGCGTGCCTTTCCCTTTCCTTTCCCAGAAAGACGATTTGTTCAACTTGATCGAAGCCGCCGAGGGTCAACCAATCCGGTTGTACGTCTACAACGTGGACACCGACTCGTGTCGTGAAATCCGAATCACTCCGAACGCGAATTGGGGTGGACAGGGACTGCTGGGGTGCAACATCGGTTACGGCTACTTGCATCGCATTCCAACGCATCGTGCCTTCCCGACCTCGGTCATGTCGTCGGATTTCTCCGAGATGAAACCCCCGGCTGAGCAACCACAACAACCGCCATCTGTTTCTTCGCCGTTGATGGATTATCCGCCGCCGATGTATGATCACGCGTGCTCTGGTGCTGAAGGTGGCGTCTTGTCTGAGGTAATTTTGTGTTTATTTTGTAAAAACCAACATTTATCGTCTCTTCGACTGACTGTCCATGATTACTCGTGTCTCGTTTGCGGTCCTAACAACGCGTACTAGTGCCGAACCAGCCTGTACACCGCGCGTATTTTTCTATGTCGTGTATTATCCCTGCACACAGAGACTGCATGCGGGCTAAGATACTCTCAGCTTGCCCAGGCCTATGTATGGTATGGTAGGGTATGAAAGCACAAACATGATCCAAGCAAATTGCCGCACAGTCAGAGACTGCACGTGGGCTAAAATAGTGTCAGGTTGCCCAGGCCTAGACAGATGAGAAATAGGGTTAAAGATAGTACGTGAGAATTCAGGCGGTTCAGCAGCAGCTTCACTATCTGTGGCCAATCAATTTAGCACGGGGTTGAAAACACAGATGCATGATAAGGGAAGCTGTCATGCTGACGTCGCTGTACTTGTTCACTACACTCGACTGAATGCATGTTTGATTCGACATGCCAGATTGTCTCTGCCCAATTTTCGACAAGTTCGGATTTACGATTTCCACGTGTCATGGTTGTATGTCAGTTAAGTACTCGATACTTGCTACGGGAGGAATGCAGTCCATGATGTTGATGATGATGATGATGACCATGATCTTGATGATGATGACGTTGATGATGACGATGTTGTTGATGATGATGACGATGATGTTGATGATGATGATGACAATGATGTTGATGATGACGATGATAATGATGTTGATGACGATTATGTAGATGATGATGATGACGATGATGTTGATGATGATGACGATGATGATGATGACGATGATGTTGATGATGATGATGATGACGATGATAATGATGTTGATGACGATAATGTTGATGATGATATCGATGATAATGATGTTGATGACGATTATGTTGATGATGATGACGACGATGATGATGACGATGATAATGATGTTGATGACGATGATGTTGATGATGATGACGATGATAATGTTGATGAGACGAGGATGTTGAT